>PVJH01014974.1:0-55182 GCA_004026705.1 Nesogale talazaci | reverse complement strand
GAAGCGTTAGAAACTGCGCCAATGTAGCCAACAAGAGGAAGGAAAAGGAATCGCTGTCAGGTCGCATTTATTTATAGTCCTAATATGCAAATGATGATACTAAAATCGCGCTTCTGATTGGGTATGGGGAGTATGTCGTCACATGTACGGTGGTCAGGAACACTCTCAAGTCTATTTCATTGGTCATTTCATTACTTTGGTTTAACCCAATCAGAAAGCCTAACGTGGACTACTCAATGTTACATCTAAGGCCTCTCCCCAGCGCCGGAGCCTCCTTGGACAGCAGAGAGTTAAACTCAACCCGCTGTCAGCTTGTGGGCGGAGACAGTTGCCGGGTTCCCCCACGGGCTCCGAGGATTGGCCTGGGACAACACGAACCGCCTCGCTCTTGCAGCTGGCTGTCAGCGTCTGCTGTGGCAGAGTGCTCGCGGTCAAGTGGGTGGGTTGCCTGACAACTAAAGTGGAACTTCTCCTCTTCCGGGGCAGCTCAAGTACTTAGGAAGCCGTGCTGGCTTAATCTAGTACTTTTAATGAACACGTGACCAATACTAAGGGTTTCTTCTCCCCACCTCTTCCTCTCCAGGCGCTTGCTACTGGGAGAATTTCGGTTTTGAGTAGGTAACTTTGCCCTAACCTTAGCACCGTGTTGCTAAAAATCTTTTTTCTGGCGCCAAGCTAGTGTTACCAAACCTAATTGTCCTAAGGTCGTTCCTAATTGCCATAAACCCGTTTCTCAGTAGGCCCACCTCCCCCAACCTGCCAAGAGGACTGGCAATATGTGCAACAGCTCTTTTTCCGAGTTATTTGGGTGGCTCTGAAAAGAGCCTTTGGGTTGTTGTGAAGCCTTTTAAATGACTGTCCAGAGCGCCTTTCTATTTCTTCTTGGCCGCTGCCTTCTTTGGCTTAGCTGCCTTGGGCTTGGCCGTCTTGGGCTTAGCCGCCTTGGGTTTTACCGTTTTGGCTTTTGCTGGACTCTTGGGCACCTTCTTGGGCTTGGCTGCCTTGGCCTTTTTCGGGCTTTTGGCTTTTTTGGCTCCCGCAGCCGCAGCTGGCTTCTTTGCTTTCTTTGGGGTCTTCTTGGCGCTCTTCTTCGGGGTGGCAGCCCCAGCCGCCTTCTTCGCCTTCTTTGCGCCCGCAGGCTTCTTGGCTTTGGCAGCGCCCGCCTTCTTGGCTTTGGGCTTGGCTTCCCCAGAGCCGGCCTTCTTGTTGAGCTTGAAGGAACCTGAAGCGCCGGTGCCCTTGGTCTGCACCAGGGTGCCCTTGTTCACCAGGCTCTTGAGGCCCAGCTTGATGCGGCTGTTGTTCTTCTCCACGTCGTAGCCGGCGGCCGCCAGCGCCTTCTTGAGCGCGGCCAGGGACACGCCGCTGCGCTCCTTGGAGGCAGCTACTGCCTTGGTGATCAGCTCGGACACCGGGGGGCCGGACGCCTTGCGCTTGGCGGCACCTGCAGACTTGCGGGCCTTCTTCTTGACCGGCGTCTTCTCGGCGGGGGCCGGAGCGGCAGGGGCGGCGGGCGCAGTCTCAGACATGGTGAGGGCCGGTTTGGGAAGGCGCAACTCGAACCGCAAGCAGAGGCACTGGCCGGGACTCGGGCCTCGTCGCTGCGCCCGCCGGTTTATATAGGGCGGAGCTGCGCCGTGATTGGTGCGCTGTCCAGCCCGCCTCACTGGCAGCCGCAGAGTGTCCCCTCCGATCCCGAGTTGTGTTTGTTACACCTCAAAAAAGCCCTAAAATATAAAAATCCCCTGCTCCGAATCGCTCGCTTTTTCTCCCCAAATGATCCCCAAAGCCTCAGGCTTCAAGACGGTCTGGGGTTGTGCGCAAAACACAAGACTTTATGCCAAAAACGAGCAATATTTCTTGCCGTGCTCTGCAAATTTCAACTCTGAGGAACAAAACTTTCTATTTTCTTTGTAAATTATAAACCGATCTTCAACCGTGGAGTTTTCTGACCACCCAAATATGATTCTCCAAGTGGTTAGTTTCTTACCTGTGCAAAAAATATGTCACTAGCATTAAGATTTTTATTACAAATCTGCACTTAAGTGAGGGAAGTAACACAGGCTCCTCAGAGAGTCCTGCCTATTGAGCCGGGGGCATTTGAGTTCATGAAACTGGTTTAGTGTTGTCCCACACAAATTATTGCCCACTTGAGGTGAACTTCTGGACCCCTATGATATCAGCCTATGCAACTATGATTTGATTTTATCGGCTTCGCCTAGTTTTTAAAGCAATTCCTTAGGATAATTCTTTGCATTACTGCTCCCAAGGGTCGAGGGCGGGGCTGTTGCCTCTCTCTGTGGACATCTGCTCCGTAGGTTGAGAGATCTTGAAATGCATCTATCTGGGAAGGAAGGGGAGTCCCAAACCCAACCAGCGTACTGAGATGAAAAATATTTAACTTTTCATGACAGCGCAGTGAAGGTACACTTTGTTTGGAAGAATTTGTCTTCCGCTTTGTTGAGTGCTTACTGGATGGCGGCTGAACCAGCTTGCAATTAGCAGACTCGTTAGAGCTGGAATTCAAGCAAAGATCAGAGCTGAAAGTAGCTACAAAGTAAGTGTGAATTAGGACACATCAATTCTCTTTATTAGAAATACCCAGTCCCCGCTATTATTGGCTAGGGCCAAAAGACACACCACCCAACAGAGCAGTTTTGATTTCAATCTCCATGAAGGTGATTGCACCAGATTCCTCAGTTCTCAGTGAAAAAGAAACGGAGTAGCATGTGAGCAGAGATAACAATTTCCATTTCAGAAACATCACTTTCATGCGTTATCCAGGTATGTTATGACCTTCTCGAAAAATCCTTTGCGAGATCTCTGAAAGAGTGGCTTTAGTTAGGTGTACATTCAACCAATGAATGTACAGGTTAGCCGTGAAGAAGCAATGAAAGGAATTAGTTTCCAAATAAAACAAAAAGAGTACAGAATTTTCTTAAAACTTTAAGTCAGGAAAGATAAGACACAATTTGGCTCAAAGTTATATTAAAAAAATGATTCTATTTTGAGTGTAATGAGGCATTGCGTATTAGCTTGATTCCCTTGTCCCTACTCGTAAAAATAAGAGTGCGGATCTTTGAAGCAACATTAATGAAATGTTTCAGAACGGTATTGTTTAAATATGTACTGAATTTGGAATAAAAGTGAGGTAAATGTTCAATGTGTTTTAAGCATTGATATGTAAACTTCTTTATAAGGGTGTCATGTGTCCAAATGGACTCCATGTCAAGGGAGGTGTGTTTTCAATTTTGTTTTTTGAGTGCAGTCAGGTAAGCGCTGGACTTCTAACTGTGGTGTTGCCTGCTCAGGACCACTAACTTGTCTCCAGCAGATTTACAGTCTTGTAAACCCTATGTGGGACCTTGTTGGTGTCATGGCTAGGAGTTGAGTAGTTAAGTGCAATGTCGGGAATTGGAAAACAGCGGCTGCTCAGTGCCAGAACAACTTGGCTTTCTGCTGCTGTAAAGAATTGTAAGTTCTGATGCCCATCAAAGCACTTCTCCTCTGTCCTATCGGGACACTGTGAGTGGAGTTTGGAATCCACTTGAATCATCATGGTGAGTTTGGTGGCATAATGGGTTAGGCTATTTGACTGCTAATCTCCAACCAGGTCAGTAGTGCCAAGTCAGCAGCTACGCTGTGGGGAAGAAAATGAGGTTTTCTGTTCTGTAAAGCTTTAGAGGCAGAAACTGATGGTGGCAGTGCTCCTCTGTCCTATAGCATCGCCAGGAGTCCCGATCGACTCGGTGACAATTACTTTGGTTTGTTTTCCTCCTGACCCAGAGAACACTCATGTACTTTTGATGCAACATGTAAACTGTATTTCTTACAGTGCATGTTGATAGGCTCAGAGTGAGAAGTCTTTTCCTTCATGCAATTTCTTGACTTGTGCGTCTGTCATCATAAAATACTCTGAAATATGTTATGCTTTAATAAGCTTACAAAATAGTTTCCCATGATTGGCTTTTCTTGAAATTTCTACAGAACCACAAAGGATGGAAAATTGGGGGGTGGGATGGCAGACTTGTGCTAATTTCCATTTTTAGATCCCGGCACCTGTGAGAAGGGGAACAGTATGATTCATAGAAAATGGAAAAGGGAGGAGGATACTTAGCTCTTTCTGCTCCACAGTTCACAGTTCGGGGTCCCCATCATGAATTCTAGACCTTGCTATTTTGAGATGATTTTACCGTCCTTGCATTATTGAAGGTAAAGATTGGGATAGAGGAGTTTTGTATGTGACAAATGATCCCCTTTGCATCTTCCTTGCAGGAGACGTGTTCTAT
The DNA here is from genome assembly GCA_004026705.1 of Nesogale talazaci. Taxonomy (NCBI): domain Eukaryota; kingdom Metazoa; phylum Chordata; class Mammalia; order Afrosoricida; family Tenrecidae; genus Nesogale; species Nesogale talazaci. Next base: position 50,893 of record PVJH01014974.1, on the reverse strand, counting down.
TAACATGGTCATTGTGCAGACCATCTGCAGTGCTCCATCTGCTGGAACAGACTCTCTTCACAAGCCACTGGCATAGAGACTGTAACGTGATTTGGGGCATTGAGGATGTCTGGGAAACCTTTCTTACGTCTCTTAACCTAGACATTGTTGTTGTGGTTACGCTACTCAATTAGCAATCAAAACTGTGAGTTGCATGCTTGCCTTTATTCAGTGCTGCACCAGTTGGAATGGCACAATATTAGCTATAACCTAAACACACAGACACACACATTAACAATGGGATCTATACACAGTGGGTCAACATGCAGTAATGAAAACTATGAGGAAGACCTCTATGAACTAATTTGGACCATGTCCAAATTATGTGTCGGACCACAAGACGTATTTCCGCTCTCCAAAGTGGGGGGGGGGAAACAAGGGCACATCTTATGGTCTGAAGGTGTGGTACCCCAGAACATGTGTTTATGATCTCACGCGCCCGCGACTGCCTGCTGCTGTTTGCAGGCTGTGGATTGCTGTGTGTTCAGGGGAAGTCCCACTTCCTGGAGTCTCCATGTCAGTCAGGTCACATGAGGGCACAGCGCACGCCTCCCCTCATTTGTTCATGAAAGTGATGATGGTTCTTAACACTCCTGTTGAGTTTACACTGTTAAATATTACTGTACTTTAAAAATATATTACCATATTTGCTTTATTTTAATAAATATTTTGGTATACTGGTACTACATAGTTCCGAATATTTTTTCTTGTATTCCTGCTCTAAAAACTGGAGGTGTCTTATGGTCTGAAAATAGGAGAAGTTCTAGTTCATATATTTATGTGAAAAAGCAGAATGTAATGACTACCTCATACTGTAGTTTCAGCTAACTTCTGCAAAAGAAAGATGTAAGGAGGATATATCTTTGAAAATTAGAAATGTTGGTTGTCGGTGGGAGAGGATGACAATGGATGGAGGGAGAGAAAAACGGGGAAGGAACAGTAGCATACGTGAGGAAGGACTGGTATTTCTCTCGGTATACTTTTTGGGTGGTATAATTCGGACTCTTACACCTCTCGCACTATTTCACTTACTCCCCAGATAAAATTAAGTAGAATGAGGGAATTCAGAAAGGAATCCAAGTACTAACAAATGAACAGAGTCTTATTAAATCTACTACATTTGCATAAGAACCCTGCAAGGGCCGAGGAAGGTAAGATTTAGTCTACGTAACTGTGGAGCATATTATCTTGTCTAGTTACCAGAAGTAGAAGTCCCTCAAATATTTGTCTGTAAATGATGTAATCTAATAACAGCGTTACTCTTTGGAATATTGGTTGCAAATTTTGAAACAAATTTGGGCATATTAGAATTAAAGAAGTCAATACACTGTAGACAATGTCTTCTCTATTGTTGAAAAGGAGGTCAGGCGTAAGACTGGAGTGAGTCTTGTGAGCTTGGATTAGAGGCATTCCTATGAGCTCTTGTTCTTCAGTGTGTCCAATGGGGTGGATACAGAAACATAGATCCGACAGTGTATATGTGCGGGTTCACACACACACACACACACACACACACACACACACACGCTTGCTCTAGTAGCTGAGGAAGTCCAGGAGGAGGCACTGGTGCCCAAGCAGCAAGGGGACCCAGCAATACAGCCGGTCAGGGTGCTTGTTGGCAATCAGTAGAACCCTACTGATTCTAGGACTTGGGGTGGGAAAATGCAGGATGATTCCAGAACATCTTTTGTGACACACAATGTTTACCAATTGCCACCTAGTCCATTCTGGTTCATGACAGTCCCATGTGTTTCAGAGTGGAACTGCAATCCATAGAATTTTCAGGACGAAGTCTTCAAAAGCAGACTGCCAGCCCTTTCTTCCATGTTGCCTCCCCGATGGAGTTGCAAGCACCAATATTTTGGTTAATTTTCAAGTGCCTAGCTCTTGACTTCCCTCACGGAAGCCTCTAAAGAGTAGAAAATGCTGGGGGCACAGGGGGGAATAAATGGGGGCTTATTGAAAGATAAACATAAACGAATCTGAAGGAGCACCTGGTGGCCAAAGTTGGTACAGGGTGTGTACATGGGAAGACCTAAATCAGAGGGAATTATTAATCACACAGTAATTAATTTATGTGGCCTTAGCCCTACCCTCCACTGAATGCTATAATTATGGGGCCAATGTTTAATGACAAGTTTTATTTGCATAATCTGGAATGAGTGTCCTCAAGAGACCTATCAACTACAAAGGGTAGAACAGGATATTGACAAGTGCAGGCAAGTGATCCAACTCAAGGTCACTAGCGATATGACAGATTAACATCCTCAGTCTTTGTCCTGAAGGCCAACATTTGGAGGCATTAAAAAAAAAACACCAGCTTATTCCAAGGCCATTTCAATTCACATTTCTGCCTCTCAAACCAATGTTTAGATTGATGAGGGGGGAACAAGGGTGTGTCTTATGTTCTGAAGGTGTGGTAACCCAGGACATTTTAGTATACTGGTCCTATTGGGTTCAGAATATCTTTTTTTCCCCCCTGCTCTAAAAATTGGATGCGTCTTATGGTCAGGTGCTTCTAATGGTCTGAAAAGTATGGTAATTGCTGAGCATACTGTTTTCTGACTTTGTCCACCTCTTAAGTTGTCTCACAGGCTGAACTTTTTTTTAAGATGTAAAATATTCCTTGTATGAATGTCCTGGAATTTGCTTATCTATTTCTCTGTTGTCAGGGTTTTAAAAATTACACCCAGCTTTTTGCTATTACAGAAAGTCCTACAATAAACATAGATATGCATTTGTCTATATTTTGCTCTTTATTTCTTAGAATACATACTAATTAGAGAGATTGCTGCATCATAAGGTGCTTGTATTTGCACTTGTTTAAGGAAGCATCATACTGATTTTCATCGGGCTTATGTAGTTGATTCTACAATTCCACTAGCTATGTATGAGCAAGTCATTCTCTCCACAGCCTCTCCAGCAGTTATTACTTTCTGTTCTTTTAAATCTGGCAGAGTGTTGGTGTAAGGGCATATCTAATTGTTGTTTTAATGTATATTTCTTTTTTTTTTACAGTATATAGTGTGGCAGTCATGTGCTTATGTTAATTTTATGATTAAAATGTAGGGGTGGGGTCTACCCTGTTAATCTGGAGATAGCCATTGAGTAGCCAATGAGTCTTCTATGTGGGCATGGCTTTCCCCTGAGACTTATGGGAAATTTCGCAATATTTCCCTTATGAAGATGAGAAGCTATCTTCCCCAGTTGTTGGGAGTTAGTCTAAGAGGTGATGAGTCATGGAAAAGACAAGATGGCAGCTTCCGAGAAGCTGGAGGAGTCGGCGGAAAGACCACATGGCTTTGCCCTGATGGAGCCAGACATTGAAGCTGGAGCGGCATGCTGTTGATGACCCTGAGCCCTGGAAGCGAGGAGCCATGGGGAGACCCCTGCCAGCGCCAGAATTCTGCACCCACTGACCTACTTTGTGAGTCGGAAGGAGAATTTATAGACCAATTTTGGGCATATGGGTTAATATTGGACTTATGACTTTGCACTGGACTGGATTGGGATGCCTTGTTGGTGTCACATTCCTTTTGTATATAAACACTTTCCTTACATCTACATGCGTGTCTATGAAATTTGTTCCTCTAGTCTACCTGGACTATCACAATAGCATTTGTTTTTTCAACATACATTTGCATATCTTAAATGTAATGTAAAGTACCACACTTCAATATAGAATAATATCTCGTTCTTGGTGAGTCTCTATGACATGGAGTAAATAGTTGACTAGTTCCCAAAGGTTATGTCAAGTTTTCATTTGGTCACCGTCCTTTTTTTTTTAATCAAATTAATGAGTTTTATTATTAAACAAAAACAACGAAATGGGAAAATATTGTTTTTTGTTTATTTTTTAAATCATTTTACTGGGGGCTCATACAGCTTTTACCACAATACATTCACCCATCCATTGTGTCAAGCACACTTGTACACTTGTTGCCATCAACATTTCCAAACGTTTTCTTTCTACTTGAACCCTTGGTATCAGCTACTCATTGCCCCCCGACCCCCGACCCCCCATCTCTCGACACATCTTCCCTATCACTCTAGACATCCACTTCTGAAGCTGGTGCTCCTGGCTCTCTAGCTCTTCTCTGATGAGTCTGTGTTATTTGATAGGCACAAAGCCAAATGTGCAATTTGGGTATCTTTGAGGAACTCATGTCATGCTCTTTTTATTTTTAAAAACATGTTCTTTAAAAATTTTTTCTTGGCATTAGGAGGAAAACCACCTGGAGGAACTAGCTCCAAGGCTTCACAATGAAACCCCCTGCACCGCCTTCGCCCCCTTGAGAGAGAGCAGACCCCATGCTAGGATGGAAAACAAGTCCTTGGCACAACTTTCGGAACCTTTTCTTCGTACTGTTTCCAGTTTTCTTTCAACTTGTTCAAAGAAGCCCCCATGGTGACCCTGTTTCCTGTAAGGAAATTTAATGAGCGTAGGGAGCTCCGGTGGTGTGGTGGTTACACGGTAGACTGTGATCCCGATTGTCGGCTCTTCAACACCACCAGCAGCTCAGTGGAAGAAAGACCAGCCTTTCACCTCCCTAAAAATGGTCCGGCGTCGTCTTCGTCTTTGATGGAGTGGCAGTGAGCTGGAATACCAAAAGCAGCCGTCATCACCTGGGTTACATCAACAGGTGACTCTGTCTTGAATGTGCCTGAGCCAGCAGATCCCTTCAGCGGTCACCTAGGGAAGACGAAGACGTGTGTCTGCCCCCGGTGGTGGAAATCAAGTAGCTCTTTCTTGTGTTGCTCTTGGAGTGAGTACGAGATGCCACGGGCGCAGCGCGCCAGAAACAACGGCCACTGTCCTTTTAATGGCGTGAAGGTTTTCTTTAGTACTGGAACTAAGCCGATTTTAGAAATAAAATCTACAACAAATACGCAAATGCACATATACAAAAATGCACCTACTTAGGAAATACTACATAGTAGAGTCTTTATGTCGTTAGAGACAGAGAGTATGTCATTAGAATACTAAATAACCAAGGAAAGAAACATACAAGCAAAATGTACTGCAACTAGTGTTGTATGATAAATATATGTATATATATATTTTAAAAAGAGGCAGCAGAACCTTAGAAGTTTTGACTGGTGTATTTGAACTTAAAAAAAAAAAATCTAGGCTGAACCCCAGTGGTGTAGTGGCTGTGTGCGGGACTGCAGCCCACTGGGTTGGCGGTTCAAATCCAGCAGCAGCTGTCCAGGGGCAAGGCTGGGCTTCCTACTCCCACCAGAGGGCAGTGATGCCCCTCCCCCCAAAAATAAAAAAAATCTAGACACCCAGTGTGATGAACCACAGCAACATGAATGCAGAGAGACATCGGTCGGTGTAAGATATGACAATAGGGCTGAGCCCTGTGGCTTACGTGGTTGAGTACGGGACTGCCGCCCGTGGGCTTGGCGGTTCAAATCCAGTGGCAGCTCTTGGGAACAGCACTGGGTAGCACCCACGACTCCCAGAGGCAGTGATGCCAAAAAAAAAAGATATGAAAATAATAATTTGTACTTTATCAAGAATTCATGAGGTTGGAAGAGTAAGGGTGGGAGGACAAATGAGGAAATGATACCAAGGGCTCAAGTAGAAAGGAAAGCACAAATGTACTTGACACAATAGATGCATGGATTGTTATAAGAGCTGTAAGCGTGCCCAAAAAATGATTAAAAGGAAAAAAAAAAGATGGAAAAATACACAGAGTCACTGTCCCAAAAGAACTAGTTGGCAATCAGTCCTCTCAGGAGGTAGCACATGAGCAAGAATCTCTGGTGCTGGAGGAAGGAGTCCAAGCTGCACCGAAAGCATCAGCCCCAAACAAGACCCGTTGACATGGTTTGACACACTGACGGAAGCACTCACTCATCTCTGCCAGGGAATGCGGAAGACTTGGCCAGTTGACTGGAAGAGAGATCCACATTTGTACCCATTCCAGAGAAGAGCAACCTGACAGAGTTCTCCAATGATGGAATAATATCATGAATGTCACCGAGTTCTCCAATGATGGAATAATATCATGAATGTCACTGACAAGTAAAATTTTGCGCAAGGTCATCTCACAAAGGTAGCTGCTGTTCATTGAAAGAGAGCTCCCAGAAGTTTTGGTTGGATTCAGAAGAGGACTTAGAAGAACGGATATCTTGCTGAGTTCAGGTGAATCTTGGCTGGAGAGAGAATACCAGAAAGATGTTTGCTTGTGTTTTATAAACTATGAAAAAAATAAATCTGGATAATGTGAGTAAAATGTTTGGCTAAGAATAAACAGGACTCCCATACACCATTGGATTTTGCTGTGAGTAGTGCAACTGGCCTTCTTTGTGTGTGGAGAACTGGTGCTCACAATCCACCAGCTACAGTTTTGATTTACATAAGATACCAAAGTGTTTAATCCTGACTTGTTTACACCTTTTTCCCAAGGTGTGATATCTTCACTTTGTGATAGGGGATTGTGTTAGGCCGAGTAGACTAAGAGAAACAAATTCATATGTATACATATGTATGTGATAAAGAGGTTTATATACATGAGAAATGGAACATTGAGAAAGCATTCCAACTCAGACCACTCCAAAGCCATAAGTCTGGTATTAGGTCATTAGTCTAATATGGATGTCTTATACCAATCTACAAGTCCTCTTCAGACTTGAAGCACATGCAATGACACCACGACAATCATAGGCCAGTAGATGCAGAGTCTTGTGCATTCCATGGTGGCAGAAGCATCTCAGAGCTGACAGGGGTCTCTCCGTGTCCCCTCCAGTTTCCAGGGCTCAAGGGCTCAGGGTCTATCAGCATGCTGCCATGTGTCTTGTCAGCTGCCATGTATCCCAGGGAGTGAGGAGAGAGAGAGAGAGGGAGAGAGAGAGAGAGAGAGAGAGAGAGAGAGAGAGAGAGAGAGAGACTGAGACTCCTGTCTCCAAGATGGAATTACCACATTTACCAAAATTCTCAGGAGAAGGCCATCCCTGTCCAGATATTTTATGGACTAGCTCTAAGATTGACAGGCTAGATTCCACCCCTACACTCTTAGTCCTCAAATTGACACCAGATTGGTGACCGCCACAGGGACTTTGTGTCCAGGAGTGTAGCACAGCCAATGTGGTAGAATGGCATCCATTGACAACAGACAGATTGGATTAGCATCATAAAAGAGGAAAATAGCGTCATTTGGGAAAGTAAACTTATACAGTTGTCAGAGGAGCCAGGCCCTCCCTAACACATCATCATGGGTCCGGTAGGTACAGTTGTACAACGGTAATAAGTAAAGATTACAGTAGTCATAGAAAAGATGAGATATAGAAATAATGGAGTCAGATACATTTTCATGGTAGCATGCTCACCCCAGCCCCACTTTGTGGTCCATGTGGAGAGAGGGGGCAGGAGGAGGAGAAAGCATGGGAGAGGGAACGGGAGACAGGGGGGAGACCGGTAGGCGAGGAAGAGGAGTTGGAGGAGGAGAGGCTACCTAGGGAGCACTCCCTTATTGCTGACCAAGGCTTAAATATCTTTTGGGGATGTTCCAGCCCCCTAATTACAGGTTAGGACATAACGTCACAGGAAAGGGTTGTGCTATAGGCTATACAGCAGTGAGGGGGATGAGCTGGGGACATACATGCAATAGGAAGGGGAAGTATGAGAGTTTACCGGGACAAGAAGGGCCAGACTCATGATGGCTGCCTAACTTTAGATGTCACTGAACAGGTGACATCTCTCAGGTGTTCTCTCTCTGGCTCTTGATAGAGACCATTAACAAAAGAGTGTGAACCCCACCTACTGGGACCAGATTGAGAGTTGAAAGCTTACAGGAAGAGGTGGACCCTACCATGTGTTAGCAAGTAAGTTCTAATGTTTAGGAAAACTTTGGAAGAGATAAGTGTTGGGGAAAAGTCATAGATTAATCCCACAAAGTTGGAGGAAGGAACAATAGTGTACAGCAACCCACACACATACCAGGTAGTTACTCTTACGCTGTTTCTCCTTTTCCACAATCTGGGCAAACCCACTAATGGGTATGCAGATCAAAACATTCCATTGACGTGAGACAAGAACTTCCTCTCCCCCACCAGTGGTGTACATTTTCCACTGAGGACTGCCACCCCTACTGTGTTCCTGGGGGTGGATATAGTGGCAATCACGTTCTACTGGCAAGTCACTCAGTCCTGTCTTTCCGCTGCATTCTTATAGCTCTAGCCATCATACCCTCTTACTGCATGCACGGGACTTTCCAATACAGTCACCTATGTGGACAGAGGAGGCAGCAAGCTCCATGTTTTCATTTTGGGGTGTTTGGGGGTTCTACCATATTCTAAGTCAACAGTCTGTCTCTGCCTCTAACCACATACAATTTATCATCTAACATGGCAACACCAAAATACAGCTGCCTTTGGTTCTGTTTGTGACAGGAGCCCCTCCAGGGGTCTGGGGATCATTCGTGTACTTCTCAATACTTGTCGCTCCTTTTGTTCATTCCACTAACAATGATGTACCAACAGTTGACTTCCGGGTTTGGCTAAAGGGCTTTGTAACGAAGGGCCATCTCTCTGTGAATACTCAGTATCTCTTTGCTTCCATAACGAGAATCTGATCTTCTATATCATCCCCCCAAATTACCTGATTTTCCATATCTTCCAGGAACTGTGGTGAACTGTGGTGCAGGAAGTGCGAGCATAATGGAAATCACAGGTTTATTGAGATCTTGGTTTCTAATTACTCGCAGGAAATATTCCATCGCATAGCCGCGATTCACTTTAGCAAATCTGTGTTACTGGGTGCATCAGCGAAAGAACGGATTCCAAGACAGTTGGACGGGTGAAGCTCTTTCATTAAATACTTCCAACAAGCTCTACAACTTTCGAAAGCTGACGAAGACAAACTGTGGCTGACAAGCCCTCAATCGTAACTTCTTTCCATTCTAGGTGGCCTGTCGTGTGCATACTGAATCGAGGAGGGGAGTGAATTAGCTTCCACACCTTCGTTTTTACTCGTCTTGCTACAAGGCAGCATAATGGCCTGAGACCAAACACAGTGCCACGGTGTGAGCTGGAATTCGGCGATCGCCAGCAATCCGAAGTACATCGCAGAGCTCTTTGGTCACAGGCATTTTCCCCATATTTTAGAAGACTTGCTCAGCATGACGAAGGGCTGGAAAAATCCATCTCATGTATGACTCCTCAGTATGGCAGGTTGATAATGTCTGGCTACTATCGGAAGTCCATTTCGGGATCCCGCGGCAGGTGGGCGGGCAAGGCCAGCCTGGCCTGGGGAGTGGCAGGTCAGACAGTAGACTGCTCCCTTCAACACCTCCCCAGCAGGCTCTTCCTCCACCCCGCCCCCACCTGTGAGTCTGACCTCTTCCCCCTCCATCTAGACCCAGGCAGGGGACACAAACTTCTTAATATAGATTTCTCTATGGCTAATGAATGCAAACATTTCTTCATAGGATTGTTGACTGCCTGGATGTCATCTTTGGCAAATTCATGTCCTGTGCCTAGTTTCAAGTGCACTATTTATCAATTTTTTTCTGGCTGAGGTGCTGTGGTTTCCAACAGAGTATTTGAAACTAGTCCTCTGATAACATATCATTGCGTAATATATTTCCCCCCAGTTTGTGGGTTCTCTTTTTGCCTTGTTGATGAAGTCTTTTGATGTGCACATGTGTGGTATTTTTAGAAGGTGTTAGTACTCCCTCCATTTTGTCTTCTGCAGCCTTTCATGATGTCCAGTAGTCTATTTATGTCTTGTATGAGAGTCCTTAAGTTTGTCCCAATGTCTTCATGGTTGACTTTTAAGGATCTGAGGTTTATATTGAGGTCTTTAATCATCAACTCATTTTTTTTTTTTGCACATGATGTGATGGATGGACTTTGTTTCCTTTTTTCCAAGTACAGATCAAAATTTTCCTGCATTATTGATTGAAAAGGCTATCTCTTTCCCCCACTTAATGTGTTCTTTATTAACTACCAGATGTCTACAGTTACTTGGCTGTATTTCTGGGTTCTCAGTTCAAACCCATTGGTCTTTGTGTAACAATATCAACTGTGGCTATAGAATAGGTTTTACTCTCTGGGACTTAAAGCTCGCCTCCTTTGTTCCTGTTTGTTAGTAGTGTTTGATTAATCCTGGGTTCCTTTCTTTTCCAAGTAAAGTTGGTTCTGAGTTGGTTTCTATTACTTTGAAGAATTGTGCTGGGATTTGGATCACAATTGCATTGACTTAATAAAATATTTGGGGGAATATTGACATATCACTGTATTTAATCTTCTTACCCAGGAACATAGGAGATTCTACTTGCGTCTTTTGTGGTTTCTGGCAGAAGTGCTTTATAGTTTTCTTTCCCAGATATTTATCTTTTGAGTAGTTGCTGTAAATGATATTGTTCTTTTATTTTCATTTTACTTTATAAAAATCCAACTTTACTATACAAGAATCTATCGATTTCTGTCTGTTCATTTCATAGCTTGCTGCATTGCCAATATTTTCAATTAGGTTCATCATTTTTTTCAAATGGATCTTTGGGGTTTCTCACACGATGGAGTAAACTAAAAAAAAACAACCAACAATTTTCTTTCCAAGGTTATGTCTTAATTTTTTTTATTTTACAAAACAAACTTATCACCTTCAAATTACTCGCCATTACGCTTAATATACTTGTCAAATCTGTGATTCCACTCTTAGAAACAGTTTTCAAACTCATCTGTTTGGATGGCTGACAGCATTTCCCTCATTTTTTTTTCTCCCCGTCTCTGCCTGGTCAAATTGCTGTCCTTTCCCATCCCTTTTTATTTGAAGAGACAAACAGCAGTGACATGGAGCCAGGTCAGGTGCTGGGGCAGCAGAGGCATGCTCATTGTGCCCCAGACTCGCGCACTGAGAGGGCTGCATGAGCACATGCATTGTCACCATGGACAAAAGCAGTCTCCCATTTGCCACAAATCAGGCCTCACTATTAACAGAAGGCTTGATTGACAGTCTGATCCAGGGGAACAAACTCCAAATCACCTCCACCCATTCAGGAAGTTGAAGGACGTCTGTCCTCAATCAACATCCCACCTTTTTTAAAATGCAAAAACCACCTGTACACTTGCCCGTAGTGCTGTCCTTGTAAGCTGTGTTCTACATCATAGTTTCTGAGGCATTTTTCCTGAACTGGGAACAAAATTTCCCAGCTGCAAGTTGTTCTCTTAAGTTGGCCATCTCGAAAAAAGAAGTTACAGTGAAACTGCTTTTCTGAAAAAATTCACGTGACCAGAGGGAATCTTCCCAGGAGACACCACTGGGTGCACTAAGTCAGAGTATTGCTTGATGCTCACCTAGTGGGAAAAATACATACTACACAAGCTCTGTCTGGACCAGCTCTTTTCTGTTTTTTGTTTTGGGGTGTGTGTGTGTGTGTGTGTGTGTGTGTGTGTGTGTGTGTTGGCAGTGGTGGGGGGGTCACACAGGTTGGGTTTCTCCCACATCTATAATATTATATTGTCTGCAAAGAAAGTTTTGCTTCTTTTCTGCCAATGTAGATCCTTTCAATGTCTTTTTGATACCTTATAGCTTTTGCTAAAACTTCAGTGTTACATAAGAGAAGTGATAAAAAGCACCTCTGTTTACAATGTTTCTCCATTAAGTGGGGTGCTAGCTAATGGTTTCCATTCCATTATTATTTTGCACATTTTTTTTTATCAAACATAGATGTTGAATGTTAGCAAATGCTTTTTCCTCATTGATTGATGTGTTAGTTCAGGTAGACTATAGAAACAAATTCATAAACACATATATGTACATAAGAGAGAGTTTTATATAAAGGTATTTGTACATTAAGAGAACATACCAACCCAGTCCAGTCCAAGGCCGTTAGTCTGATATTAGCTCATATGTTCGACAGCAATCTTTAGACTCACGAAACATGTGCAGGGAAGACAAATGCAGGATGATCACAAGCCATGGGGTACCAAGTCTTTGGATCCAGAGTCTTGTAGCATCTCAGCGTTCACAGGAGTCTCTCCCTGGCTTCTCTATGTCCAGCTTTCCTGCTGTGTCAGAGTAGGTCCATGTGGCTTGTCCTCAGCCATTTCTCTGAGGAAGTCAGCTTTGTCAGTCTCCAAGTGAGTGAGGGAGTGTGTCCTGCTTCCAAGAAGGAAGTACCAGACTTCCCAGAATTCTCAGAGGAGAAAGCCACGCCCACACAGGTTTCATTGGCTATCTCCAAATTGACAGGCTAGATTCCACCCCTACACTCTTAGTGTTAGTTTTAGGCATCACTGCCCTCTGGTGGTTGTGGGAGCTACCCAGCCTTGCTGCTGCTGGATTTGAACTGCCAAGCCCATGGGCTACAATCCTGCACTCAACCACTTAAGCCACCGGGGCTCAGCCCAGATCCCTACACTCTTAATCCTCAAATTGACACCACATTAGGTGACTACCACAACTGATATAATTATATGGTTTTTATTATTTATTTCATTTCTGTGGTGGATTGTGTTGTTTTTTGTTTTTTGGTTTGTTTTTTTTTTGGGGGGGGGGGAGGGCGGGCATCACAGCCCTGGTGGTAGTAGGAAGCCCAGCTTTGCTCCTAGAGAGCTGCTGCTGGATTTGAACTGTCAACCTTGTGGGCCACTGTCCCGCACACAACCACTATGCCTCTGCGGCTCAGCCTGAGTTTTTCTTTAATAGTAAATGAGGCTTGCATACCTGATGTTAATTCCATTTGAAAATCGTGTATTAATTTTTATGCTTTCTTCAATTCTATTGGCAGAATTTTGTTGAAAATTTTGATATCTGTACACTGGGGGTATTAGTCTATAATTTCCATTATTATTGCTTCTCACTGTTTGACTAAGATCAAGTATAATATAATTTTTAATATTGGTGATGTCTTAGATTGACTTAGTTTTCAGGGCTAGTCTTGCTTCATAAAATGAGTTTTGTAGTATACTTTATGTTTGTATATTGTACAACAACAGTTCATGTGTGATTAATGTCAACTCTTTTCTAGATGCTTGGTAGAATTCACCTTAAAACCATTTGGTCCTGAACATTTTGATGCTTGGAGTTTTTTAAAAAAAGAAAAGATCTTCAGATTAGATCAGAGCATGCACTGTGCTACAGATAAGAGCCTGAAACACAGGGAATCCAGGATAGATAACCCCCTCAGGGCCAACAAGGAAAGCAGAGATACCAGGAGGATTAGGGGAGGGTGGGAGGAGAAGAGGGGATCAATCACAAGGATCAACTATAACCCCCTGGCGGGGGATGAATAATGGAAAAGTGAGTGAGGGGTGAAGGAAGATGATGTAAGATATGGGGGAAAATTCTATAACTTATCAAGGGTTCATGAGGGAGGGAAGATGGGGAAGGGGAAGGAGGAAGAAATCGGGAGCTGATGAGGGACTCAAACAGGAAGAGAATGCTTTGAAAATGATGGTGGCGGCATAGGTGCACGTGCTTGACATATTGGAGAAATGTATGGCTTGTGATAAGAGATGTAAGAGGCCCCAATAAAAGTATTTTTAAAATAATGAACAGATCTATTTCTTCTGTGTTATAGGCTTGTTGAGATTTTCCACATCTGTCTGCGTTAATTTGGGTTGTTGTTGTTGCTGTTGTTGTTGTTGTTAGGCGTAAACAAGTTGTTTCTGCCTCATAGATAGAAACCCTAAGTATGACAGAAGAAACCACTACCCAGTCCTTCAGCACTCTGACAACTGTTCTCATATTTGAGCCTATTGTTTCAACCACTGTGTCAATGCATTTCATTGAGGGCCTCCCTCTTTTTTTGCTGCCCCTACATGTCACCAAGAAGGATGTCCTTCTCCAGGGACTGATCTTGACTGAAAACATGTCCAAAGTACATACGCCGTCTGCATTTCTAGACATTGTCCATAGCTTCTAGATTTTCAAATTTGTTGGAATGCAGCTTATCATAATACAATGTAACTTAAAAAAACAGTTGGTTCTGTTGTAATGTAAATCACTTAGTTTCTTATTTTTTGTGTTGACTTCTATTTGTGTGCATTTCTTGCCAAAGATGCATAAGGTCACCCTGATCATTAGGAGACATCGGACAAACTTACACAGAGGAATAGTTTTAAACATAACTGATCAGCATTTTCCTAAAGAGTTAAGGTCCTGGAAGACTAGGGCTGACTGAGACACTATGACAGACTTGACAAAACTAAGGAAAAACAATCATTTCAATGTGGGGTCTTGAGTTGGATACAGACATAAGTAACATGTATTAGTGCAAAAGCTGATGTAATTTCAACAGTTCTGGAGTTTAGCTAACAATGCTCCACCAATGTTAACTTCCTGGTCTTCATAATTAGACGATTGTTCTATCAGGCAACAATATTAAAGGAAAGAACTAAAGGAATATAAGGAAACTTTTTGTGTCATTTGATAACTTTCCTGTAAATGTAAAGTTATCCAAAATGTAAAGTCTGCTTAGGATCTAAATTTTGAAATAGTTCTTCATGTTGTTGAGCTAGGAGTCATCAAGTCCATTCCAACCCATAAAGATCTTCTTCACAAGTGAATAAAAAACACTGCTGCATCCTGCACCATTCTTAGAATGATTCTGTGCCTAAACCCATAGTTGTAGTCACAGTGTTAACTCATCCAGCATTCAGGGTCTTCTTCCCCTCCACCCACTCCCCAAGCTCTCACTGTACTCTACCAAATATGATACCCTTTCCCAGGGCCTGGGCCACCCAACAAAATATGTAAGACATGTTCAAAATATGTAAGACAAAAATCTTGGTACACCTGTCTCTAAAGGGCATTCCTGCAGTACTTCTTTCAAAACACATCCATTTGCCATTTCACAATCCATGGTCCTGTAGATATTCTTCTCCAACACCACAATTCAAATACATTGATTCTTCTTTGTTCAACAACAAGCTTTCATGTGAATGTGAGGCAACTGAAAATACCATGGCTCTGGTCAGATGCACCTTTAGTTCTCAAAGGAACATCCGATTTTTCAAGGCTCTACAGAGGTCTTCTGTAGCCTATGATCTCTTGACTGCTACTTCCAGCATTGATGGTCGATCCGAGCAAGACAAAATCCTTGACAACTTCAGACTTTTCTCCATTTATCGTGATA
Source organism: Nesogale talazaci (assembly GCA_004026705.1). Lineage (NCBI taxonomy): Eukaryota > Metazoa > Chordata > Mammalia > Afrosoricida > Tenrecidae > Nesogale > Nesogale talazaci. The sequence goes on along the minus strand of PVJH01014974.1, from coordinate 35,762 downwards.
TCTATTGGTTCAGTTGTGAGGATGTCAGTGTTCTTTACAATAAGGTGGAATTTGTAATCCATACTCAAGGTTGCAGCAAGTGCTTCAAGTCCTCCACACTGTCAACAAGTATGGGGGTGTCACTTGCATATTGCAGGTTGTTAATAAATTTTCCTCAAACCATGATGTCATGTTCTTATTCATATAATCAAGCTTCTCTGATGATTTGCTCAGCATACAGAATAAATTAGTTTGATGTGAATATACAACTTTGGCTCACTCTGTGGCAGACAACTAATCTGGTGTCAATTTGAGGATGAAGAGTGTATGGGTGGAGTCTAGCCTGTCAATATGGAGATAGCCAATGAGACCTCTGTGCATGGCCTTCTCCTGAGAATTCAGGAAAATGTGGTAATTCCTTCTTGGAAGCAGGTGATATCATCTCTTACTACCTTGTCAGTGCAGCTGACAAGACACATGGCAGCATGCTGACAGACCCTGAGCCCTGAGAACTGGAGGAGACCCCTGTCACCTCTGAGATGCTTCTGCCCCCACTGGATACATAAGAGTCTGCACCCAATGGCCTGTGATTTTCCTGGAATCATTGCATGTGTTTTGTGAGTCTGAAGAGGACTTAAAGATTGGTATCTGACATGTGGGCTAATATCAGACTTATGACCTTGCACTAGACTGGACTGTGATGTTTTCTCAATGAACAGTTGCCCTTGTATATACTCCTCTTTCTTATACACATATTAGTGTCTATGGATTTGTTTCTCTAGTCTACCCAGACTAACACACACACACACACACACACACACACGCACACACACTTTTCCTTATTTTAAACCACGCAGCATGCCTTTGTTCTTTTCCCACAACTGCCTCTTGATTTATGTACAAATTCTGCACGAACACAATCAAGTGTTCTGGAATTCCCATTCTTCTCAAGGCTAGTCATAGTTTGTTGTAGTCCACAATATCAAATCCCTTAACATAATAAATAAAATACAAGCAAACATCTTTCTCGTATACTCTGCTTTGCACCAAGACCCATCTGCCATCAACAATGATACCCATCGTTCCAGGTCCTCTTCGGAATCTGGCCCGGACCTCTGGCAGTTCCTTCTCTGGCAGCAACTGCTGTTGAATGATTGTCAGCAACATTTCACTTGCTTGCGATATCCATGATGTTGCTCTATCATTTTAGCATTCTGCCATGTCACCTTTCTTTGGAATGGGTACAAATACAAAATCTCTCTCAGTCAATTGGCCAAGGAGCTGTTGTCCAAGTGTCCTGAGATAACAAGGGAGTGCTTTCAATGTCTCATCAGTTTGTACTCCATCAGCCTTGTTTTGACTCGAACGCTTTCCTTTGGGATCATTGATCCTTGTTCATAAGTTACTCCTGAAATGGTGGAATTTTGACTCGTTCTTTTTGCTACAGTGATTCTGTGTAAGGCTTACCATCCTCTACAGAGGCTTCCTGCATCATTCAATAGTTTGCTTATAGAATCTTTCAGTCTTGCAATTCAAGGTTTGAATATTTCCACTAAAGATATGCTGAACATGATCTTCCCTATTGGTTTTCTAGTTCTCGATCTTTGCACATTTCATTATAATAACTGACTTTACCTTCTCGTGCTGATCTTTGACATCATCATTTCTTCCATTTGCTGTACTACTCTATGATTAAGTTTTAGACTCTCTTCTGACATCCACCTTGATCTTTTCCTTCTTTCCTGTCTTGTTTATGACTTCTTGCTTTCTTTATGAATGATGTTCTTGATGTCTTCTGTCATTCGTGTTCAATATGTAAGAACTGTTCTTGATATGTTTTTCAAAAATCAGGTGGAATAGACCCAAGTTCATATTTTGGCTCATATGGATTTATTTTAATTTTCTTCAGTTTTATCCTGAAGTTACATATGAGCAATTGGTGGTCTGTTCCACAGTGAACGCTTGGCCTGGTTTTAGCTGTTGGTACCGATCATCTCCATTATATCTCCCCATAGTTGATTTCTGTGTCTTCCATCTGGAGAAGTTCATGTGTATAGTGCCTTTTGTGTTGTTGAAAAAAGGTATTTGCTTTGAAGAAGTCATTGGGTTTCTGCAAAATCCTATAATGCGAAAATCTCCAGCTGTGTTTCCATTTACAACTTCATAGTTTCCAATTACTGTTCCCTCCTCTTTGTTTCCAACATTTGAATTCCAGTTGCCAATAATTATCACTTCATCTTGATTGCATGCTTGATCCATTTCATGCTCAAGTTGTTGGTGGAATCTTTCAACTTCTTCATCATGAGTTTCGTGCATGTTGGTGCATGTGCTAGTCTGGGTAGACTAGAGAAACAAATCCATGGACACACATATGGGTATAAGGAAGAGATTTGTATACAAGTGAAATGGAACATTGAGAAAGTATCTCAACTCCGTTCAGTCCAAGTCCATAAGTTCGATATTAGCCCATAGGTGCCACACTGATCTTTAAAGTCTTCTTCAGACTCATAAAACACATAGGATGATGCCAAATGCAGAATGTTCACAAGCCAGTGTTTGGAAAGTCTTTGGATCCAGTCGCATTGTAAACATATCAGCTCTGGCAGGGGTCTCCACGAGGCTCCTTTAGTTCCCAGGGCATGGGGTCTATTAGTGTAGTGCCATGTGCCTTGTCAGTAGAGCATCTCCAAGGAAGTGTGCCAAGCATCTCCCACCTCCAAGGAGGAAGTAGTAGAGTTTCCCAGAAACCTCAGGGGAAGGCTATGCCCAGAGAGGCACCATTGACTGTGACCCGACTAGACTCCACTGCTTCACTCTTAATGCTGAAATTGACAAACAGTTATAGATCTACCACAGTGCATAAATTTGAATAATTTTTGTATTGATTTGATTTCCTGGAAAGTGGATAGATATAATCCTATCACAAACAGCATTGTACTTCACGACTGATTTTATAATGTCCCTTTAAAAAAAATTTTTTTTTTAGGCATCACTGCCCTCTGGTGGTGGGAGTAGGAGGCTCAGCCTTTGCTCCTGTGGAGCTGGAATTGAACCTCCATCCCAGTGGGCTGCAATCCCATGCGCAACCACTATGCCACTGGGGCTCAGCATAATGTCCCTTTTAACAATGAATGCCACACCATTCCTCTTGATTGTGTTATCCCGGGTATAGTAAATCATATGCTATTTCTGATTCAAAATGGCCCGTACCTATCCATTTCAGCTCTTTAATGTCCAGGATATTAATTTTGTGTGTGTTTCTTTTCATTTTTGTTGACTTTCAATTTTCCCATATTCATACTTTCTACATTCCAAGTTCCAATCATCAGTAGATGTTTACAACTGTTTCTCCTTACTTGTCCCATCAGAAATGAAGACCCTGTGAGCTCCACTACCACTGTCTTTACCTAACTCACGTCACCCTACTCAACTGCCTTCTGAGAAACCAGTACTTCGCCAGTCAATTTAGAGCCCCCTTCTACCCCAGGTGTCCACCCTCTGGTACTATCTCTGACAAAATTCTGTTTCCTTTCATTAGGTCTTCAGTACCTGACAAGGTTTCAAAGGTAGGCATCAGCTTTCCAGTGACTCTTAGTTCTGAAGTGAGTAGCCAACTCCTTCTTTGCTGTTTGCTTTCACTCTGGCAGCTCTGCTGATACTGGTTCATGTTGGGTAACCTTGCTGGCATTTAAAATGCCTGTGATAGATTCTAGTATCACAGCAACACACAAACCACTCCAGTGTGACAAACTGACAGACCTAGAAAGGTGTGACAGTCACTATCTTAAGAGTATAAGCGTGGAGTCTAGCCTGTCAATCTGGAGTTAGCCAAAGAGACCTCTGTGTGGGCATGGTCTTCTCCTGAGAATTCTGGGAAATCTGTCCACATTTCCCCCTTGGAGTTGTGAGACTTATGGCTCAGTTCCTTGGAGATGCTCTACTGATAAGACACAAAGTTGACTCATTGAAAGACATCCTGGAGGAAAAGCCACATGGGCTTACCCTGATGGAACGCAGACCTCTGAAGCCAGAAAAGTCAGCTAGAGACTTCTGTCAGCATTGAGATGCTTCTGTCACCGCTGGATACACAAGACTCTGCCTGTGATGGTCCTGGTGTCATTGTGTGTGCTTTGTGAGTCTGAAGAGGACTTATGGATTGATAATGGACATATGGGCTAATATCAGTCTTATGACCTTGGACTGGACTGGGTTAGGATGTTTTCTTAATGTTCAGTTGCTCTTGTATATAAACCTCTCCCTTATATACACAATGCATGTTTATGAATTTGTTTCTCCAGTCTACCCAACTGATACAAAGGGGGAAATAGAACATAATGTATAGAGATTCACCAAAGTGGTAGCATTGTAAGCTATATTGATTTTGCATGTCTAAAGAGTTGCATAGCCTTAAAGTATCCATCCTACTGCCATCAAGATTCTGACTCAGAGCAACTCTATGCAGGGTCTCTAAGGTCATACATTTTTATAAGAGTAGGTGACCTCATTTTCCCCTCAAGAAGCAGAAAGAAGGTTTGAACTGACAAGTTTATGAATAGCAGTTGAATATTGCACCAACTAGCCCACCAGGACGTCTCTCTCATTGTCTATATAGTTCATTTTATCATTATTATGTCAGAACCTTTAAAATTATGATTTGGAGCAGCCCTGGTGGTATAATGAATTGAGCATTGGGCTGCTAAACACAGTTAGTGCTTCAAACCGACCAGCTCCTCCACTGGAGAAAGATGAGGCTGTCTGTTCTCATATTGATTCTGTATCTCAGAAACCTGATAGAGAAATTCCCTGCCATGGGATTTCTATGGCTCCGAATCTACTTTAAGACAGCAATTTCAGCTTATTGGGTTGACTTAATGTCATCGTGGTAAGCATTGGACTGCAAAGTGCAAGGTCAGAAATTCAAACCCACCAGGTGCAGGACAGAAGGAAAAATTGGCTGTCTATTGCTGTAAAGATTTTACAACATCAGTGAGCCCATGTTGGGTTGCTGGTAGTCAAACAGACTCAATAGCCATGAGTTTAACGCTTCCCTCAAAGGAGCCCTGGTGGAGTAATGGGCTGTGCATTGTGCTGCTAACAGTAGGGTCATCAGTTCAAACCCATCAGTCACTCCACTGGAGGAAGTTGATGCTATCTGCTCCCATAAAGACTGAAAGCCTTGGAGACCCTAGGGTAGAACTCACCTCTGTCCAACAGGGTCACTATGTGTCAAAGCTGACTTGATGGTTATTAAAACTTTTGGCTTTGGTTTTTGTTTCATGACTGTTAGCGGGAGAGCAGGACATGTGAGCTGAAAAAAGCTGGTTAACCATGAGGAGAGACCCGTCCCTAGAAAGTGATGTCATACGTGTCAAAGTTGACTGCAAGAGACAAAGAGAAAGACCCTCAACAAGATGGATTGACATAGTAGCTGCAACAAGGACCTCACATATAGCACTTGTGAGAGTGGCATAGGCCTGGACATTGTCTGGCTTTGTCGCTGTTTCTTTGTCTGGGCAGTGGTCACACACCTCAGAGCAAGGAGTATGAAAAGTAGATGGGGATAGCAGGCTTGGACCATAGTCGATACTGAAATAATACTCACTCTCCTCACTTTCTATTTATGTGAATAAGTAGTTCATCTTTGAATGTCTGAGTTATCTGTGACTGCTTAACAAATTATGGCAGGATCTGGGCTCACTCTTTTAGTTTTCTGAGAGGCCTTACCACGAAGTCTTCCAGTGTTGAAGCCTCTAACTAAACCCCGCAATCTTTACATCCTCCGTGGCTGCTCTTTGTCGACAGATCTCAACAGGGCAGCTTCCTTTTCCCAGGAGAGGACAGCAATGTGAGGGAGAGTGTGACAGTGCCTGAGTCAGATGCCACAATCTCTTTGTCATCTAATCTCGTCAAAGGTGGCATGCCATCATTAGTGACAAGGCACCTGTTGCTAGAATCAAGTCACGAGTTGTAGAACATGTTCAAAAAGGTGATAACTGAAGGGCAAGAACCCTAGAAGGTAGAAAGCCTTGTGGATCATCTGAGAGGCTGCCTGCCACGCTGAGTAAATCATAACCTACTGAATTCAAAGTGAAATCATCTTGCTGGAGCCATCATCTTTAAAAACAGAAACGAATCCCTGTTTTTATTGGAAGCTTGGTTGAGTGTATGTGCACAGGCCTGTTCTCTAGCATTTGACATGACAAAAACATTTGAGTTTTTATGTGGTTTTGATAGAGCCTGCTGTTTGCCAGTTTACCAGCAGATCCAGGGCCTTTCTTAGCTCGGCTATAGAACATCTAAAACTACAATTCCCAGGACCCTTTGCTCTCTGAGTCCCAGTTGCCTGGGACAACAGAAGTAAATGTGACCAATGGGAGGCACTGTGGAAGATCGTTTATCATAATAACCGCCAAACCAAACTCACTGCTTTCGAGTTTATCATAATGCTGTCTATTAATTCACTTATGTGTGACAGCGTCGGCTGGTTAGCGTGAGGTCAGCAGTTCGAAACCTCCAGCAGCCCCTAGAGAGACAGGTGAAGTTTTCTTCTCTTGGGAAGAGTTACAGTCTCAGAAGCCCACAAAGGCAGTTAGTTGTACCATGCCCTGGAGAATCCTTACAAACAGACTTAATGGCAGAAAGTTAGATGGAAGTTAGAGGGAGAACTGGAATGTTTCTTCCGCGTCTTCTCCCTTTTTTTCTGTTGCCTTTTGACTGTAGCTCGCCCCAACCTAACGCCCTCGCTCGTGGACTCAGTGCTTGCTCTTCCAGACTTTGATTTCACTTTTCTGGAGATTTCAGCTCCAGCTTCTTGATTCCAGTGTTACCCATTCTTTCCTTTGTCCTCCAGCCCTAGGAGAGACGGCATCTGCTATTATCTTTTGTTGTCGCCCCTCTTTGAGCATCGAACTCTTTAATACCTTTTTAATTTCAACCGTTCTTTTAAGTTCTTCTTGTGTGATGTCCTTGACATGGTTTCTCTTTTCAAACTGAACTTTGTGGGGGAAAGCTCAATGGGTCTGAAGACCACCTGTGCCCCTTTTGCTGAGCAATTCCTGCACGCAGTGTTTGCACCGCTCAGGAGACCAAGATGCATGTGCGAAAGGTGGTGGGGATTGGTCGCTAGGGAACTCTTACAGGGAAGAAAGGTAGTGTAGATGAGACCTGGGGCAAGTTACTTAGCCTATCTGCGATTACCTTTTGTCTTTTGGAAAGTGCTGACAATAGGAGGTAGGGCTATAAAGATAATTGAGATTCTTTTTTTTTCTTTCCTGCACATTTTTGTTTGTTTGTTTGTCTGTCTGTGGGCATCATTGCCCCTGTGGGGAGTAAGAGTTTTTCTTGAATGCTTTGAATGGTGTCTGACACACAAAGTTCCTGAACTTGTTAACTCTGACTATGGTTATGCCAATCTAAATTAATATGACATGGATTTACAAGCCATGTTGTTAATTGATTGCTTTGCAATGAGAACTTCACTTCCTATTAAAAATTAAAAACAGAGATGTGCTTACAGTACTCATTACTTTCTGACCCAGAGACAAAAGAAAAGCATAGGGTTACAGAAGAGATATTTTTCTCCAGAAGTAATCTCCTGACTAATCAGCTTCCCGGATCTCAGGGGTCATGTTTATCTTGCACTTTGAAAGAATCATGAACTTATTTTGTTGTTGCTCTTACACGACCTCTCCTGGCTTGTAATAACCACTGATAGAATTTGTGCTAAGTATAATATGGATTCAGAATATTGTAACACATCCATAAACTTCACGATTGCAACATACAAGAAGGCGTCTAAGCCTTCATGGAGAATGAAATGCAAAAGTAATGGAATTTTTCCCAGCAACTTTTGGAAGCCCCCGATATTCATAAAGCACACCGGTAAGTATCCACTGCACCGGGGGCTGTGCTAAGCACTTTACAGATACTAAGTTATCTGCTCGCAGACTGCAGCGTGTCGCAGCCTTGTGAATGGGGCATGCTGGCATTGAATTCTCCAGCCAGAGTCATCCTTAAATGATTGCAACCTAAGGTAACTTCTTGACTCCAAACTTATCAAAGATCCCAAGACAATTGAAATCCCAATTGTCAGAGATAACAAATGTTTATTAAATCCTTAAATCCTGGATTTGTTTGTGATGCAGCAATAGACAACCGTACAGGAGTCTGTCTGAGTTCTGCGATGGGAAGAACCTTGCCATCATGCAAAGTGCATTAGGAAGTGGGTTATTACAGATATGTTTAAGTTAAATTTTATCACCTAATCATTTGATCTCCCTTTCAACCTGTTTTACAGTCCTTCTAACTTTCAATATTTTCTGCTTTCTTTTTTATTGAGGGGTTTTCTGTTTTACTTGTTGCTATTCTTTCTTTTCTTTTCTTTTCTTTCATGCCAAGGCGACAGTCACTGGGTTCCCATTCCTGGTGACCACTCTGCTGGAGGACACAGGCGTGCCCATCGAGGCTTGGGGTAGGAGTCCAGTGGTGGGGATGAGAGAGGGATGAGGTCTCCTTCACAGAACTCTCCCACCACAGGCCACCGCCCCAAACCAAGGCAGACAGGCGACACCACCCTCCCCACTACTGAGAGTCTTCTAATATTATGTGTGTCTGTGTGTTTTCCTGTATATGAAATCCAGGATAAGTAAATCTTTGTAGTGAATGGATTGGTGGCTTCTTGGGGGCATGGCAGGAGAGGTTGAGGGAGTTGGAAGCTACTACTGAGCACAAGGAAAAAGAAAATGTTCCATAATTGATTGTGGTAATGATTGTACAACTCTTTTTGATATGATAGAACTATTGTATGATATTGGATAATTGTGCCCCTTAAATGTTTGTTTGTTTTTTTAAGAGTCTATCTGATTAACACCTATGGCAAATGGCCATAATTGAATTAACATTGTTGTGTATTTACATAGCCCCTACATTTGTTGTTATTATGTGCCTGTGCCGTCACGTCCAGTCAGTTTTGACTCATAGCAAACCGATGTATAACACTGCCAGCCTGTGTCATATTCCCAGATGCTTTTACGCTGTAGTCCATGGATGCAGCCCCTGTAAATGTAAGTCCTTACATGTACAAATGAACACACCCGTATAACATGAAGTGAGTGCATGGTGAGCAGAGAGAAAGCGAAGAGCAAAGAAAAACTAAGACAGTCAAACTCAACATATTCTTATTTATGGATACATCTCTTCTAAAGGCACTATGTCAGTCCAGGTGGACTAAAGAAACAAATTCACAAACACAGGTATGCTTATGCAGGAGAGTTTTATAAAAAGGGTAATTGTGCCTTGAGGAAACATCCCAACCCAGTCCAGTCTGAGGCCATAAGTCTGATATTAGCCCATATGTTTGATACCAATTGCATAAAGTTCTCTTTAGACTTACAAAACACATACAGTGATGCCAAATACAGAGTGATCACAGGCCAGTGAGTAGAAAGTCTTTGGATCCTGTGGTGGCGTGAGCATCGCAGCCCCGGCAGGAGTCTCCATGTGGAGACTCCAGGTCCAGGTTCCTTGTAAGCCAGGGTAGGTCCATGTGGCTTCTGCTCAGGGGTGTCTCGCAGGGAGTCAGCCTTGTCAGTGGAGTCTCTCAGGCAGTGAGTGTTGTCAGCAGAAAGTCTCCCAGGAAGTGAGCTGAGAGTGTCTCCGCCTCCAAGAAGGAAGGAAGGAATGCAAGTGTATGCTGTAAAATGTGTTTTCTAACTTAAGTTTGCTAACATTGTTTTAAAAAAAGGAATCACTTTATTGGGGGCTCGCTTTAACAGATATCATAACAAGCAATAAATCAATTATTTCAGGCCTTGGTGAGCAATAAGCCTCTCTCTATCTGCACATGAACCATCAAGCAGGGCTGAGGTGAGCATGCTACTATGAAAATGTGTCTGACTCCATGATTTCTATCTCTTCGCTATCTCTCATATTTTCTATGATTTTACTATACTCTTTACTTATTATCGCTGTACAATTCCGCTACCAGACCCATGCTGACATGTGAGGGGCGTCCTCCCCTGACATGGATCCATGGTATTTTCTGCTACCTCCTATGCATGTGAAAGTTGGGTACTGAGTGAGAAAGAATGAAGAAGAGTCTGCGCTTGAATTATGATGGTGATGAAGAGTACTGAAAGTAGTATGGGCTTCCCTAAGGACAAACAAATCTGTCTGGGGAAAAGTGGGTTCAGAGTGCTTCTGAGGGAAAGACTTTGTTTTCCATACTTTGGGGGACATGTTGTCAGGAGTGACCAGTTCCTGGAGAGCAGCATCCTGTTTGGTCAGGTAGAAACACAGCGAAAAGCATGAAGGCCCTCGAGGGGGCGGATTGCCACCAAGGCTGAAACAATGGTCTCGCGCACAGGAACAATGGGGAGGATGGCCCAGTGTCTCGTTTGGCTGTACACAGGCGTCCTATGAGTTGGAACTGATTTGATGGTCCCTAACAACAACAACAGCACCATTGTGGAAACAATGTGAAGGACTCTGGGATCACGCCATCGTCAGTCTTCGTAAACCTGCCCAGCTGCCAGCATCTGGGGTCCTAAAGGCTTGAAAATAAACAAGCGGCCATCCAGCAGAGAAGCAACAATGTCCACATGGCAGAAGCACCCCAGCCTGTGTGATCACGAGGTGTCAAAGGAATCAGGTTTCAGGCATCAAAGAACAAAAAATCCTATCATTGTGAATGAGGGGGAGGGCAGACTATAGACCCAAAGCCCATCTGTAGGCAATTGGACATCACCTTGCAGATGGGTTGAGGGAAGGAGATGAGCCAGTCCAGGTGTAGCATAGCACTGATGAAATATACATCTGTCCTCTAGTTCTTAAAGGCTTCTTCTCCCCCCTGACATGATCCCAATTCTATCTTACAAATCTGCTAGACCGGTGGATATACACTGGTACAGATAAGAATTGGAAACATAGGGAATCCAGGACAGATAGACCCCTTAGGACCAACAATGAGAGTAGCAATAACAGGAGGGTAGGGGGAAGCTGGAGAAAAAGAAGGAAATGATCACAATGATCTACATATAACCCTTTTCCTAGGGGATGGACGACCAAAAAGTGGGTTAAGGGAGACAGTGTAAGACAGGAAAAACTAATTAGAATTTATAAATTATCAAAGGTTTGTGAGGAAGGGAGAGTGCGGGAGGGCTTTTATAGCTTTTATCACAATCTATACATCAATTGTATCAAGCACATTGGTACATATGCTGCTATCATCATTTCCAAAACATTTCCTTTCTACTTGACCCTTTGGTATCAGTTCCTCTGTTTTCTCCCTCCTCCCTCTCCCCTTTCACTATTGTGAACCCTTGATAATTTAGAAATTATTATTATTTTCATATTTCATACCATCTACTCTCTCCTTTCACCCATGTTTTTATTGTTTGTTCCCCTGGAGATGGAGGGTTGTTGTACTTTCATAATTGTGATCGGTTCCTCCTTTCTCCCCTTCAAATCATTTTTTGTCTCAATCAAATCATTTTAATATCAAATGTCTTCTTACTTTCTTAGCATTCAACCCATAATTGTCTCTCTCAGAACATCATATGATAAACACAAAAAAGACAATGTTTAATATTTAGTGATTCTTAATGAAAATAAAATACTATTTGAAATCGAATTACAAAAAAACAAAACAAAATTACACCAATGAAGGAATCCTCCAAAGAAACAGGGGATACTTGACTTCTTGAGCTTTTTAGTCCACTGGTCTCTTTGGGCAAGACAATGATGATTAATATAGGAATCACAGCAGGAAGCAACTAGCTTACATTCAGAGTCTTCTGTGCTTGGTGTTCTTTTAAGGTATTTACATGTGGTAACTGATCTATCCTGCCAATCACACCACAGGCTAAATGCCCTGTTTTAAATTCCACCCGGTCAGTCTTCTCCCCATCTTGCCAGGTCTGCAGCATAGGTATGTTAATAAATGCGGGTATGTTATTAGGTCACAGATGGTTGAATCCTGTTCGGACATCTGGAGGTGGCAAGATTTGCTCTTTTATTGTGTTAGTCCAGGTAGACTTGAGAAACAAATTCATAAGTGCACGTATGTGTATAAGGAAGAGGTTTATATACAAGAGCATTTGAAGATCGAGAACACATCCTAGCCCAGTCTAGAACAAGTCCATAAGTCCTATATTATCCCAAATGTCTGACGGCAATATGCAAAGTCCTTCAGACTCTGGAAACACATGCAATGATGACAAATGCAGGACGATCACAAGCCCATGGGTTGAAAGTCTTTGGATCCAGGGGTGGTGTCAGCATCTCAGCACTGACAGGAGTCTCCATGTGGCTTGTCCAGGTGCAGGCTTTTTGCTGCATTAGGATAGGCCTCTGTGGCTTCTCCTCAGGGATGTCTCACAGGGAGCCAGCCTTGCCCGTTGATTCTCCCAGGCAGCAAGTGTTGTCAGTAGAAAGTCTCCGAGGAAGTTAACAGAGAAACAGTGTCTCCGCCTCCAAGAAGGAATTACAACATTTCCCAGAATTCTCAGGAGAAGGTCATGTCCGCACTGAAGTCTCATTGGCTATCTCCAGAGGGACAGGCTAGAGGTAGAGGCCACCTCTACATTCTTAATCCTCAAATTGACACCAGGTTAGGTGACTGCCACATACATTAACACAGACTTCCCCGTGTGAAAATAAGAGCGATGCTTGTAAAAAGTGCCCTCATAGGTAATGCTCCATGGAAAAACAGACAGTGCAAACAGAATAGGAAATGGAAAGATGGACATAAAAGAAACCAAGTGGAAAGCTACAGAGACAGGGGTGATTTGGAGCATTTAAAATGATAAGGTAAGAGAAAAATGATTAAAAACACATAACAAACCAGTCAGTCCTAGCTCCTCTATGTAAACTTAGACCCACTCATTTCAAATGACTACCACCTCTACAGGTAATTCTGTCTATTGTGGGTACCTTGGATGATGTAAATGCTTAGCTAACCAGATGTGAGTACATGCAGAGGTGCCTAGGGATTAGCCTATGTAAACTTCCAAGCACTATACAAACAAAAAATCTAATTTAGGTATAAGAAGCTGGTAACTTTGGTCAACAAGTAAGCCAATCCAAACAAATTATGTCTGAACAGACTGTAAGAATAGATAAGAAAGGAATAGGTTCAAAATTATCAAACCAACTCAAGTAATCATGACTACAAATGAAGATGTAGCCCCAAAGAGGGTGGGGTGAAACAAGAACACACTCAGTCAATTAAATACAGGTACATTCCCTTGAATATTAGAAAAACGGAATGGTGAGCCTGATTGAATTGACAATGACAAAGTAGTTGGTATATTTGCTTCTATGGATGCAAATGACTTTAAACTCACAATGAAGATATTTGCTTTAAAAAATGGGAGGAGAATTGGGTTGAGTCATCTACGAAAGGAGTCGAGGTACCAGTGGAAGCCACTCACAATCACACATTGGAAGAGACCCACTTAGACAAACTATTTTGAATCTGAGAAGAAGATGCCTAGAAGAACGTCAGGCAAATCCAGGGACACTCATATGTGTGTAAGAGAGAACTGTATATCAAGAAGTAATTAGGCATCAATAAAACATCCCAGCGCAGTCCAGATCAAGTCGACATTAGCCCCTCAGTCCAATATTAGCTAGTGAATTCCTCTACAGACTCATGCAGAACAGGCAAAGCGGTGACTGCAGGAAGATCTGGTGGGTGGAAAGTCCCGTGGATCCAATGGCAGATGACACTGTCATCATCACGGCACCCTGTGATTTGTCAACAGAAATGTGAAGGAGAGAGAGAGAAACCTGTCTATAGGGAGGAAGAAAGGAAGTTCCCAGAATCCTCATGAGGAAACCATGTCCACAATGAGGGATCATTAGCCTATGACCTGATGGACAGGCTAGACCCTACCCTTCATTTGTTTTATCAAGTTGACATGAAATTGTGTAATTACCACCAAGGACTTGACAGGGGAAGGTAGGATTGCAGGTGGGGGCAGCACAGGAATCTGATATCAAGGAGTACAAGAAGAAAAAAAATGTTTGAAACTGTTGGTAGTGATTGTACAACACTGCTTGGTATGACTAAACCATGGAATGAGGCAATGTCTAGATTAGGTCCTAACAAAGTCCTTTGAAAGGGGAAAATAACACATGTAATAATACGCATGGATTAAACTTCCAATGCAGGGATTCTCACACTTTTTCAGCATGCAAGCTACTTATAAAATGATCAAGCCCAAATGATCTGCCAACTACAAAAATGCAAGACCTATATTTATTTTTATTTATTTATTACATCTATTCATAATTGCATTGAGAATTCTTTATATATGCAATGTGTTTATGTACACATCAGTCCATATTGCACAACACAACACACTATGGTACATTTTGGGTCGTTACCTGCGCTTACTCTGATGACTTGCACTGAATGGAATGAGCCAGGGATGCAGAGTCTGAACAGTAGCTGCTGACAGCCAGCCTCAAGCACACTTCCAAATCATCATCAGTCATGGTGGAACAGTACTTGGACTTGATCATTATGTGGGAAAAGGTTGACTCACATCAATAAGTAGAGTTGAGTAATGCAGTCAGGGAGGTAGCACATTTTCTCATGTTTGGGTACTTACCCTCTGTGAGTAAGTTCCAGAACTATCCATGGGCTTTGGACCTCAGCTGAATGTCGGTTTGTAGTGTCAAAATCTCCCATTCCATATGAAAGTGATATGTTTTATCTTCTTACTTGGTCCAGCTTCCTCCCTCATTTTAATACTCTTTCTTAATGTTCAAGAGAAAAAAAAAAACAAGGTCTAAAAATTGGCAATAACTTAGTTTGTCAGTTTTGTTGCACGTAGCATAGTTGTTTGAGCATGCATTTGACACTTAAGATTGTATCTGAATGGCAGCACTGTATATAAATTAAGTGATGGGATTGATGATAGGATTATATCTATTTTTAAGTGTCATGCGATCTATGCGCACTATATTGTGATCAATTAATAGATCATGATCAACATATCGAGCACCCCTGCTCTAGTGATTCTCTCTGCACACAGAGCAGAGATGTGAATAACTAGCTATCATGCTGACGGCCATGAATAGTGGGTTATAGCATCTTACAAAATTTAACATCTTATCATTTGATCTCCCTGAGTCTCATTTTAAAGTTATTCTAGTTTTTAATATTTTCTGCTTTCTTTTCAACTGAGGCGTTTCCTCTATTTTGTTATTGTTGTTTGCTCGTTCTTCGTTTTTCCAAATATGAAATCCTGGATGATTGAATGGAGACAGTGACTGGATTAATGATGCCTTAAGGATATCAACAAGGAAGCTGGTGGAGAGGATGGGGATGCGAAGCTGATAATAATGAGTACCAGAAAGAATCAAATGTTCCATAATTGATCGTGGTAATGATTGTAAAATTCTTCTTGATGTGCTTGAACTAATAAATTGCATTTTTATGATTTGCAGATTCTATCCCCAGAAAACTGTTTTAAAAAAAGAGAAGCAAAGAGAGAGGTCAATATGTAAGATTTCATCCCAAGTTTATTTACCACTTATATATTTATGGATTAACTATTAAACCATGACTATCTAACATATTAAAACAAACAAATCAGAATTTGATATCAAATCAACCAGAAATACCAGCGAAACAAGTTCCAAACATTAAAAGACCTAGAGAATGGAAGTACTGCACACAATTATTTTGTTAAAAGCACAGTTACTTCAAACTATTAATTTTATTGCAGGTTGAATTCCTCCTGGACACGACTTCTTGGGACCAGCATAGAAGGAAAAGAATGTATTAACCCTTCAGCTGCAGTAGTAAAGCAGAAAGGGGAAGCATCCGCATTATTGACCAAACAAGGCACCATAGCTCTTCCACAAATTAGTGCAGCAACTAACCA
This sequence comes from Nesogale talazaci, assembly GCA_004026705.1. NCBI lineage: Eukaryota > Metazoa > Chordata > Mammalia > Afrosoricida > Tenrecidae > Nesogale > Nesogale talazaci. Next base: position 19,887 of record PVJH01014974.1, on the reverse strand, counting down.
AGCAAAGGACTGGAGGGAAGGGTTGCAAATCTCATGTTTAAAAATAAAAAGTGGTTCCGCCAAAAGCTCCCAAATCAGGAAAAGTCAGAAAACAGATTTTTATCCAGGATACGAAATGGTGGAAAAATCCAAAGACAGCCACCAAAACACATCTTTGTGAATTGAGCCAGAAAAACAAGACAAGAAAAGCAACTTACTTAAAAACACACAAAAAAAGAAATGACAGAAAACGGACAATTGCAAGACCAACAAACCAACCAAGAACTTGGGGTAAATGGACAAAGGAGACATGGGAGAGGGGAGAAAGGAGTTGGTGGGTTTAGATTCCGTTCCAGGAATTTAACAAACACAGCTGAGTGGAATTTTTATAGAAGCTATGTGCATATAACTTGCTAACAGCCACGCACATCTAAATATGCCAGACAATGGAGAATACCCATTGTACCAGCTCATAATCATTTTTAGAATCCATCAGGAAGACAACACATAGGCACAAATCTCAACACCATGGTCTACTCATAGGGGTGTAGATGAACCCAGTGGGTTGCCAATACATGAGTTCAATATGCTGGAAACTCCACACAGATTCTCTTGAGCAGCGGTTCTCAACCTGTGGGTCACAACTCCTTTGGGGGTCAAACGACCCTTTCACAGGGATCACCTGATTCATAACAGTAGCAAAATTACATTTATGAAATATCAGTGAAAACAGTCTTATGGTTGGAGATCACCACAACATGAGGAACTGTATTACAGGGTCTCTGTGAGGGAAAGATCAGCCCCCACAACTAATTGAGGGTTCGACAGGCACAACAGTACAGTTAAGATACATATACAGATTATAATAAAGTAAAAAAAATAGGATAGAGTATGATTAAAAGTCATACATATTTCATGGAAGCATTCTCACCTCCTTGATGGCCATGATCCCAATGGCCAGGTCCATGCACAGCGTGGGCCAAGAGGGCAAGGAAGGAGAAGGAGGGACAGGGGAGAGGAGCTGGGGGATGAGAGATGATGGAGAAAGAGCTCTTTATTGCTAACTCAGGCTTGCATACATCTCTTTGGGAGGGGGGGCATGCAAGTCCCCTAATTACAGGTAAAGACAGACGTCACAGGAAGGGGCTGCACTGTATATGCTACAGTAATGAGAGGGGCGATCTAGGGGTAATACACGCAATAGAAAGGGGGAGGTGTTGGGGGGCACACATGTGACAAAATGGGCAGACTCTAGATTCAGGATGGCAGCCTAACTTTGGATGTCACTGAGCAGGTTTTACCTGTTCTCTGTCTCTCCATGGAAACCATGATCAGAAGGATGTGAACCCCACCTACAGTGGGTCGGATGCCTGCAGGGAGGATATCTTCAAGCATCTGACCTCCCACCATGTGCTGGCAAACAGCTTCTACTGTTTGGCATATCTTTGGGGAAGACTTAGAGGTTGAGATGGAGCCACAGAAAGGAGATAGAGCTTAGTTATGAATGAAAAGTAAAGACAGGCTTTAGTGGAGGTAGGGAAGGAATTTTGGGAAGGGAAGGGACAGCAGAGAAAGGGACAGGAGCATCTTGAGCCCCTGGGTGGTTCCGAGGCCCCGAGGGTGAGGCCAGGGAAGCCACTCCTGGCAGTGAGGCGATGGGACATATATAGGGCTTGAGCCAAGGACGTATGTACCGATAAGGGGAATGTGGCTTTCTGATGCTGCAGTTACAGGGTCTGAGACAGGATATGGTCGTGAGGACATCTTGTCTTTCACAGATCCACCTCCTGGAACATTGAGGGAAGAGACTGTACAGACCCAACCCTGACCGATAAGCTGTCTGTGAAGGAGCTGTGCCCTTCTCAGAGAGATAAGCTCTGTGAGATGCCAGAGGCAGGGGTTACAAAGTTCAGCAGGTTGTTCATCCTCTTGTGTGGCTGGTGCACAGGGGTGCAAGGGGCTGTCTCACCCAGGGGGTGGTCTGGTCCAGGGGACTGCCTGATTTGACCCTGGCCAAAACAGAAAAAACGTGGTAATTCGAAGCATTAGGAAGGCTGAGACCCACTGGTCTAGAACAAAGAAATATTTAATTTTAGCCTAAAAGTGGTAACACAAGGAGGAACAACATAAAAAGGAACCAAGAGATGTAAGAGTGATCTAACATTAACCATGCAGAGATCAGATGACACACATGGGTAGATGATAACTTAACAGGCAGGTCGTTTGTTTATAAACCTTGGAGAACACCTTAATTATCTAGCCCAGCTGTTCTCAACCTGAGGGTCACAACCCCTTTGAGGATCGAGTGACCCTTTCACAGGGGTTATCTGATTCCTAACACTAGCAAAATTACAGTTATGAAGTAACAGCGGAAATAACTTTATGGTTGGGGAGGTCACCACAACATGAGGAATGGTATTAAAGGGCCATGGCATTAAGAACGTTGAGAATCACTGACCTGGATTCTTCTGTGGTTCAGGTTTGAAAGCAAATGTATTAAAAAGCACATTATCTTTCTGTAATTTCCAACCCTTGAAAATATAGTGCACAGAGAAATGATGAGAAGAGGAGATAATGTTTCCAACAGGAAAATGCCAACGGAAATGAAAACTAATTCTACTAACTGGATTTTGGCAAGGGCACAGCATACTGGGAATGTGGCCACAAACGACTGAACAGAAACTCAGGATGAATGCAGCACTGACACAGCACACAGGCTGGAGTTACAGAAAACTAAACAAGTTCTCAGAAGCGGACAGAGAAAGACATGGTGTGGGGCTGAGATGTTCAGAATGGGCTATGAACTGGGGATTCAGGAGGACCTTGTATACAGGGTGGAGCAGCAGGGAAAGGATTTGGCACGGCCTTTAATATTAACAATGAACAGAATGTCCGGTTTGACTATGATTGTGGTTCTAAGTGGCAGATGTAGAAAGATACACAAGAGATCACCCTATTGTGACTAACCAAGGCAAGGATCATGTACAAAGTTGGCTACAAATAATGTGTAAAACATGGCACCGACCGATGTCAACTTTACCCAGATTACTGCCATGCCCACTTGCTTTGGGCAGCGCCAGACGGCCCAGGTTCAATCTACCCATGGGGACCAATTTGGGATAAAAATATAAAAACAATATTCAAACCACATCGAAGAACCCTAGCTCCACCTATCTGCAAAAACAACGCCGCTCCAGCTCAACTACTTGCAAAACAAACTCTTAACCTTTCTGATGATTTTCATCCCCATGCTCTCACTGCTTCTAGAATCATCACAGGCGCTACCCTGTTTTTGAAAGGGACCGCAAGAGAGGTAAACTCCGAGCAACGGCCCCGTGCCCTGTGATACGCCTGCTTAACCAGGCTGCGAATGCGGAGGCTCCGAGATAGATTCCTGGGAGCATGGTAGCGTGCTTGCAGCAAATATGGGTGCAAAAAACCATTTCTGCCATTGCACACGAATACCAACAAACTCAAACCAAACTTGGCAGGTGGAATAGTACAGGGAAAAAGGGCGTCCATTGCGTGCGCTCAAAGGTTTGAGCTATCAATCAGGAGAGAGCCACACACTGCGCATGCTCAGAGTTTGGGCTTCCCGCCAAAAGGACTGTGTCTGGATTGGCTCACCTGGGCCAGGTGGATTCAATTCAGCCAATTGACCAGGGTCGTCAATCACGCCTCCCCACCGAAGGACTGAAAGGCTGGAACCTGGAGCCGATCTTGCGACTTTCTCAAGCAGTTTCCCTGGAGACAGACTGGGTGAGGGACCCTGTGGGTGTCCCCGTAAACCTGACACTTCTTCTAACTTTCATTGCAGTTGCGTGTATCACAAATCAGGCTTCGGCGTGAACTCTTTTTCGTGGGGAGCCAAGGACCGCGGTATACATCTCTTCTTGAGGAACCTAACATACTTCCATCCGGTCAAGGCTGACTCAGAGCAAACCCCTGTGGGTTTCTGAATGGAAGGCCCAGTCTCTTCTGCGGGGTTGCTGGTGGTTTCCATCTGACCACCCTGTGAATCACAGCCGAAAGCCTACTCACCACACCGCCGCCTGGCGCTCTTTTCATATGAATATGGCCTGGTTGCTGAGTTAATGAGGGCTCTGATGACCCTCTCATGCGATATAACTTAGTGTTTCATGCTGTGTTTCACAGAGGGACAAAAGCACGAATAAAAATGTACAACCCTCAGGGGGGAGCCGGGGAGGGAGGGGAAATATGAGGAGCTGCTACCAGAGGCTTAAGTGGAAAGAAAATGTTTTGAGAACGATGATGGCAACAAGTGTACCCATGTGCTTTGCATACAATGGATGGATGAATGGATGGATGGATGGTGATGGGAGTTGTATGAGCCCCCAATAAAATGATATTAAAAAAATAAAATAAAAGGTAGCACACACAAATTGGCACAAGTGATTAGAATTTACATTTTTTTGGATTAAATCTTTTCACTTTAACTTAAAAAGAAGAAAAGAAAGGTAAAACCCACCAAATACCTCTTGTTTATTTCAACCTAACTAAGTCCCAAATGGCCTGGATGCACGTGTGGGAATTTCACATTGAAACTAGTGAAATAAGATTCAATTTTTGTCATTGTCTCTTGTCTTGAACCAACCACCCGCATGGACCACTGTTCCACTCTGAGGCACAGGGTCACCATGAGTCAGAATGGATTTCGGAGCAACTGGTTTGGCATGTCTTCCCACGGGGGTTGGAGCAGGGAGGGGGCAGGCTCCAGTGCTTTGTCAGCAGGAAGCCCAGTGCCAAGTACAAGGATAGGGTGCTGCCCTCTCCTCCCACCCTCCCCCAGAGAGGCTGTGCCCCTGAAGTCACACTTACGCTGTGTTGTTTACACCCGTCCTTTCCCCCTGACCCAGAAAGCAAGGGTCCCGTGGCCCCTGCAGCTCCCTCTTTCCAGCAACAACACAACAGCAGGCTTGCAAAAGAAGAAACCTTTCCTGTGTGGGTGCCAGCTGGGAAAGCCAAGCTCTTTCCTCCCGGGGAACACCACTGGGAGATTAGCAGCCCAAGTCCCCAGTTCATTGCCAGGCAACCCAGAGGAAGCCCTGGGGTCCGACTGCCTGTTTGTGCGTGGCACTCCCAGACAGAGGTGTATGAAGGTTAGGGCAGGTCTGACAAGGCAAGTGCCCTGCGTATCGCTGGAAAAAGGGTGGCCAAAGAACAGTACCTCTTAGCCAAGGTAGTCTGGGAGGGATCCTGCAGCGTATCTGAGGGCTTCCCTGGACGAGGCAGGAGCCCTCATGGCACAATGGGAGCCCTCATGGCACAATGGGTTACACACTGGGCTCTGACGGCAAGGTCCACTGTTGGAGCCCACCAAACACTCTGCCAGACAAAGAGGCTTCCGGCTTCCCAACAGATGCACAGGCTCAGACACCCAAAGGGGCAGTTTGATTCGATTCCAGAGGACTGCTCTGAGTTGAAATGGACTTCATACTCCATGGCTTTTAGAGTTTGGCTGTAGAATGAGAAGAAATGGGGGGAGATGACGTTGGAGTACAACAGAGGCCGATTTTCACTGGTAAGGGGAAAGGAAGTTGTAAATCCTGTGTCGGGACCTAAGGGGCTCAAAAAAAGACTGAACCTGATCTTCCTTTTTGAGCAGATGTTATTGTAAAGTGTTCTAAAAGGTGGGTGTTGGAATAGTTGGACAGGGTGCCTTTTTAGCGTCTGACATCATCCTATTTGGGGATAGATAGACCTCTGCTTCTAAGGGCACTGTGTGAACAGTGGCACTGCCACCTGCACCATCTGTCAGACCACACAGTCTCCCTCCCAGAAGGCACCTTCCCCCTTTGGGATGGGAGAGTGGGCAGGCGAGGTGACATTTAAACCAGGGCCTGAGGAAAGTAAGAGGTTGAGGTGGGCGAGTATATGCTAAGAGCACTCCAGGCTTCCTGCAAAGATTTGGGAAGCAGATGGAGAAAGAGGGAGTGGCTGGGAGACTGCAGAGAGCTGTGTGCACATGTGGTGTATGTGTGTAGGGCAGTTCATAGGATTTGGGAATGGTATTAGCCAGAAGCAAGCGGATCTTTTGATAATGGAGAGTGGTTAGGTGTCTGCATTAGTCCGGCTAGACTAGAGAAACAAATCCATACACACACATGACACACATATACAAGGGAGAGGTTTATATACAGAGAAAGTTAACATTGAGAAAGCATCCTCACCAAGTCCAAGGTCATCAGTCTGATATTAGCCCATATTTCTGATACCAATCTATAAATCCACTTCAGGTTCACGAAACACATGCAATGATGTCAAGTGCAGAACCATCCCAAGCCATCGGGTAGGAAATCTTTGGATCCAGTGGTGGTGTAAGCATCTCAGCGCTGACAGGGGTCTCCATGTGGTTCTCTCTCGGTCCAGGTTTCTGACTGCATCAGGGCAGGTCCATGTGGCTTCTCCTCAGGGTTGTCTCACAGGGAGCCAGCCTCCTTAGTCGAGTGTCTCCCAGGAAGTGAACAGAGAGAGAGAGTGTCTCTGCCTCCAAGATGGAAATATCACATTTCCCAGAATTCTCTGGAGAAGGCCACGCCCACACAGAGGTCTCATTGGCTGTCTCCAGATAGACAGGCTAGACTGCAGCCCTACACTCTTCATCCTCAAATTGACACCAGATTAGTTGATTGCCACAGTGTACGTTTTCTTGTGTAATTGGAACAGAAATACCACCAGTGGTGTGTCAAATAAATGTGTTTTCTCCAAATCGAGGAGGCTCGAAGCATGAATTCACGATACAGGCTCTTGGAGAAGGTATTCTCTGTTGGCTCTGGGAAGGGCGGAGGGGTGAGGCAACCCTTGTCTCATTTTCTCTAGCCCTGACGTTCCTTGGTTTCTTGATGATCTCCAATGAACCCCCGTGGCATCGATCTTTCCACATTGTGCTTGCTTATTTCTATAGCTCACCTGCTCTTGTGTATTTCAGAAGTGATTAGATTTCAGACACGTGTTACACTGATTAAGGAGCTCTGGCTGTATAGTAGGCTATGCATTGAGCCGCTAACCATGAATCAGTGGTCTGAACCCACCAGACAGTCCACAAAAGAAAGATGAGGCTGCCTACTCTTGCCCTGATTTAAAGTCTTGTAACCCCCTGCAACACGGTTCTACCCTGTCCTATAGGGTCTCGATGGGGCAGAATTGACTGGATGGCTGTAAGTGTGGCACTCATCTCATCTGGTATCAATCTGGAGATAGCCAATGAGACCTCTGTGTGGGCATGGCCTTGTCCTGAGAATTCTGGGAAGCCTGGTACTTCCTTCTGGGAAGCAGGAGACACACACACTCTCACTCCCTTGGAGACATTTGATTGGCAAGGCTGGCTTCCTGTGAGATATTGCTGCTGACAAGACACTAGTGTCCGGAGCCCAGACAAGCCACATGGATGCCACTAGACCTCTGAAGCCGGAGAAGCCACAGGGAGACCTCTGCCAGCGCTGAGATGCTTACAAAGCCCCTGGATCCAAAGACTTTCTACTCACTGGCCTGTGATCATCCTGCATTTGCCTTCATTGCATGTGTTTCCTGAGTCTGAAAAGGCCTTCATAGATTGGTATCAGACATATGGGCTAATATTAGACTTATGACCTTGGACTGGACTGGGTTGGGATATTTTCTTAATGTACAATTATGCTTTGTGTAAAACTCTGTGTTATATACATATGCATGCTTATGCATTTGTTTCTCTAGTCTACCCAGACTAGAACAGTAAGTAAGTAAATTATGCAGAGAGGGCCTCATTAATATATCTGAGAAAATGTTTATTCCCAAATGGGATTATAGCCACAGGTATAAGGGTTAAGATTCCAAGATATATATATATATATATATATATATATATATATGTATACATATACACACACGTGTGTGCACAGTTTAATCCTTAGCAATAAGAAAGTAGCACAACAGTGTAAACTACTTCTGGATATATATATATATATATATATATATATATATATATATATACCCAGACATGAAGAGATGCCAGTGGCTTACCAGGTGGGAGTAGTAGAGGGATCTTAGGGAAATGGTGTGCTGGTAAATCTTTCACTTGATCTTAGCCAAAAGGCTGAGAAGTAATGCTGGTAAATCTTTCATAACTAGTCTTACAGAGGTTAGTATAAAAATCCATACCTAAAATATAATTTTTTTTGGTGACACTTGCCAGTTTCTATGATCTAATCAATTGACTGTGGTCCCATAGTCAGTTGCAAGTTGCCAGTGTTATACTGCACACAAGAGGAAAGGAAAGAAGAAAGAAGGGAAGGGAAAGGGAAGAGATGATTTGATGATGGCATGCAGGTTTGGAGTAGGAGGCTGGAGCAAATGGAAATGCCAAGGACAGACATATCATTCTCTGGACGTGGCAGTGGAGCACAGCCTGTTACTTGAAATTTTCCCTGAGAGTGCTGAGGGATGGGAATGAGGCTGGCCACTCCCGGTGGCTCCATAGCAGTTTTATTAAGGGAGCACTTACTGAAGAGACGCTGAGGTATTATAGGCTAGGCTTCGGGCAGTTAACCTCAACATTGGGTGTTCGAACCCAACCTCAGCCCCATATGAGAAAGAGGAGGCTGTCTGCTCCCATAAAAGATTTATAGTCTAGGAAACTCTATGTAGGCTTATTATGGGTTGGAATTGAGCAGCTGGCCATAACTTGGTTTTGGAGTTGTCTCCAGAGGAAGGAAGGAGCTGGCCTCGAGCTCTGGGGAGTGAGTCCAGGTAGGCTAGAGAAACAAATGGATGCGGACACTCATGTATATAAGTGAGAGGTTTATATACAAGAGCAATTGAACCTTGAGAAAACATCCCAGCCCAGTCCAAGGTCATAAGTCCCATATTAACCCATATGTCCACTACCAATCTATGAAGTCCTCTTCAGACTCATGAAACACATGCCACGAAGCCAAATGCAGAGTGGTCATGAGCCAGTGGGGAGAAAGTCTTCAGATCCAGGGGTGCTGTAAGCATCTCAGCGCCGTCAGAGGTCTCCATGTGTCTTCTCTAGGTACAGGTTCCTGGGTAGGTGGATGTGGCATCTCCTCAGGGATGTCTTGCAGGGAGGCAGCTTTGTGAGTCGAGTCTCTCAGGCAGCGAGTGTTGCCAGTAGAAAGTCTTGGAGGGAGTGAAGGTGTCTCCTGCTTCCAAGAAGGAAGCACCCGATTTCCCAGAATTCTCAGAGGGGAAGGCCACGCCCACACGGAGGTCTCATTGGCTCCCTCCAGATTGACAGGCTAGACTCCACCCCTACACTCTCGCAAATTGACACCAGAGGAGGTGACTGTCACACCTGGCGAACAAAGGTGTCTTTGGGCCAGGGTCCTAGATCTCCAACTCCACTCTAGGACACGTCATATAAAAATGACTGAGCAAGTGGAGTGAGCCAGCAGCGAGGAAGAGTGCGGTTAGGTTGAGCCTCATAAGAGCTTGTTCCTCTCTAATCCACTCCTAGAGACTGGCTGTTGTGCTCTGGGGCCTCCCCTCTCTTCCACCAAGTCCCTGAGGCCCTGTGGTAGTCCGGGGAGACTAGAGAAACAAATTCATAAACACTCATATGTGAATAAGAGGGAGGTTCATATACAAGAGGAAATGGACATTGAGAAAACATCCCAGCCCCATTCTGACCAAATTCACAAGTCCGATATTAGCCCTTATGTCTGACTGCAATCCACAAGGTCCTCTTCAGACTCAGAAAACACTGATGCCAAATGCAGGAAGATCACGGGCCAGTGGGTAGATAGCCCTTGCATCCAGGGGTGGTGTCAGCATCTCAGGGCTGGGAGGGGTCTCCACAGGGCTGCTCCAGCACCCAGGGCTACAGCAGGGTGGCTTCTCCTCAGAGATGTCTCACAGGAAGTCAGCCTTGTCAGTCGAGTGTCTCCAAGGGAGTCAGCGAGATAGTGTCTCCCACCACCAAGAAAGAATGACCACATTTCCCAGAGTTCTCAGGAGAAAGTCATGTCCACACAGAGCTTTCATGGGCTACCTCCAGATGGACAGACTGGACTTCACCCCTACGCTCTTAATCCTCAAATTGACACCCAAGTAGGTAACTGCCACAGGACCCATTCAAGAAATTTTTTAAAAAGATGACTAAACAGAACAGAAATTATCAAGCAATATCATTAATATCACATGGAAGTACATTTCGCTGAAGATCATCCAACAATGATTGCAGCAGTACCTTGACAGGGAGCTGCCAGAAGTACAGGCCAGGTTCCGAAGACCATGTGGGACAAGGATGACTCCGCCCCCTTGGGGGTGTGACCTTCTTATAAAGAAGGAAACTGGGAATCTCTCCCTCTCTCTACTACTCCACCTTCTTGCCTGCTGGAACTCTGCCTCTTCCAGGGGCGACCCACATGAGTCACTTGCTTGTTCCCTTCATGTGCTCACCGGCTTTGGGTTCACCTGACTGAATCTGCAGCTTGATCTTCATCCTTCCTAGTTCACCTTTCTGTGTCCCCGGCCTGCAGCCATGTGAGTCTGAAGAGGGACTTGTGAACTTGCATTAGACTATGGACTTGTGTGGGACTGGGCTGACATGACTTCAAGATATATCGATATCTTGCTATACAGCTCTTTCTTGTGTAGAGAGGAGATGAGTGACACTGGATTTGTGTCTCCAGACAACCCAGCCTGACTCAGGACCCAAACACAATGAGCTGGGGAAACTAACCACTACGGATTCCTTGTCTTCCTCTGAGTCCTTCCCCCCGACCCCAACTCCATGAAAAGAACGAGGAGCCTACACGAAAATCAGGAGGCAGTTGTGCGAGCAGAACAAGGGACTACTGCATGGTTTACAATCAACCAAGGTTGGTGTCTGGGTTGTTTGCTGTCACTGTACTCATTCAATCTGTATGCTGAGCAAATCACCAGAGAAGTGGGACCATATGAAGAACGCAACGTCAGGATGGGAAGAAGGCTTATTAGCAACCTTTGATGTATACATGACACAACCTTGCTTGCTGAAAGTGAGCAGCACTGACAGCCCTTGCTGATAAAGTGCAAGGATAGGGGCCTTCTGTGTGGAGAAAATAAAAATCCTCACAATTGGAGGCCTAGGTCACATTAGGATAAACGGAGAGAAGGTAAACATTCTTAAAGATTTACATCTTGCTTGGATCCACAATCAAGGCTCACAGAAGCAGCAGTCGAGATTACTTGACAATGCCTTGCACTTGGTGAACCTGCTGCGCAAGCTCTCGGTGAGGTGCTGTAAAGCAAGGATGTTATTTGAAAGACTGCTCAGTGCCTGACCCAAGCCATGGGATACAGTCACAACTTCAACTTCATGAGATGGGTTGTACAAATAGGGAGGTCTCGTTTTTCTTTTACTTTTCCGCTGTACTGTTAATGATTACTTATTTTTTCCAATGACCTTAAGATATCATTTACATGTCCTAAGTCCAGTCATATTTTTTTTTGTTTTTAGCCCAGTCATATTTTACAACTGTTAATTTTGAATCACCACAATCAGTTCTTGAACATCCTCTCCTGCCGTATCCATTATGTGCTCCCCATTTCCTTCCAACATATTGTCCCCTGTCCCCACAGTAAACCATCACACCAATTATAGTCTCTCAATATACACTCTTTATGTGGAGTTGTTTTTCTCTGTAACTATTATATCTACAAAGTGGAAAAATAAAATTTAATATATATATGTACATATAGAAAAATAAAAACCAAAATACATAAATAAAGTTATAATATACAGATACAACAGGGAGAGAAATCACAACTTAAAACCCCCCCAGATTCCTTACCTGTTGGATTTGAAGGAGGACACAGTAAAACTGAAGCGGACTTGGATTCTTTAGTGACATGTAAGTTCATTTCAAACAAAGGTTTACAGACAACAGGTCCTTCTGCCCTGACCTAAAGGGCTGCTTTGAGCTGGAATCGACTTGGTAGAAATGAGGTTGATTTTTTTTCTGGCTCCTTCGGTATTGGCCAGTCCATATGGCTAACCTACAGGCTACTGTCCAACTATCTGCACAAAGGTGACATTCAGAAGCATGGGCTTACATTCCTCTTGGTTGCTTTTCCTCCAGTCAGCTCCACACATCTCGGCCACAGCCAGCTGTGCCTTGGTGTCTGCTGAGAGAGAGAGGGCCACCGTGGTGGTGCACTAGCTGGGAGGAGAGGGCTGCCCTCCTGAATTGTAGCCCTTTACACTTGACACCGCGTCTTCCTTGTGCAACCAGAACTTTGATTTTCTCCCCAAAGTCTCAAGAGGGGTTCTTTTTTAAGATCCATAGAGTGCTCTCAAGTCCTGCAACAAATGGTGCATAAACACCCCTTGATACCTCAAAAGACCCACAAAGACCTGTGTCTCTCCTGGGGTCTTCGGATGGAATTAGCTTGTATCTTATAAACCATGGCTTCAGGCAATAAATGAGACCTTTGTGACCAGACTACCCCCATGTAATGTGACATTTCCAGCCCACGTAGGTTTTTGGGGGTTCATAACCATTCCCTCTCCTGTAGATGGGTGGTTACAGTGTCTAGACAACTCAGGAATAAAGCTGTGGGATTGTCATAAAACTTTTAGCAAATTGTCTCCCCCAAAGATAAACTGTATTTTTTGGACCATAAGACACAGCCAGGTTTTAGAGCAGGAAAATAAGAAAAAAATATTCTGTACCAAATAGTATCAGTAAACTAAAATGTTCTGGGGTACCACAACTTCGGACCATAGGATGCATCATCATTCCCCACCCTCACTCCCCACTTTTGGAGGGAAAAAGTACATCTTATGGTCTGAAAAATAGGGTTCCAAACATTAGAGAATCTTTGTCAACACTGACTGAGTGTATTCAACCTCCAGACTGAGTCGGTCCCATCACAGGCAAGGCCCATTCCCTGCTATTAAGGACAATGGACTGCTTCTCACTGAAGGCTTTCAACCATCATTCTGGTCCCTGTGGGTATACTGACAAGAGTTATAATGGAGAGCCAGAGAGCAGGTCAAACCTGCTCAGCGACATCCAAAATTAGCAGGGTGGGGCGCCTTGATTCTAGGACTTGCCCATCTTGTCACATGTTTGTGCCCATTGCCTCCCCTTCCTATTGCATATACGCCCCTAAAACACCTATATTGTCCCCCTCTCGTTGCTGTATAACCTATAGTGCAACCCTTCCCTGTGACGTATGTCTTTACCTGTAATTAGGGGGCTTGCACACTCCCCAAAGAGATATAAGCCATGGTTAGCAATAAAGAAGCGTTCCCCCTCTTGCTCGCTGGCTCCTGCAATTCTCACCTTCCACATCCTCACCTGGACCACCAAGCGGGGCTACAGTGGGCATGCTACCATGAAATGTGTCCGACTCCATTATTTCCGCTTCTCTTCTATCTCTCATCTCTTTATTCTATGACTTTACCATCACCTTGGCTTATTATTGCGGTACAATTGCACCTACTGGATGTAGTTGGAGCATGGCTATAACTTGGATACAAATCAAGGATATACATTCGAGGTCAACATAATCTGCAAACAGATGTTTTGATATCAAGGAGATTTCCTTGGAAAAGAATGCTATACTGGAGTTTGTTTGGTCTCTGCTCTTTGCTTTGTAGATTATATTTTTACAGCACCAGATAACCTGGTTTTTTAGGTAATGTTGTTCCAAGAATGCTAGCTATGAAATTTTAGAACGTTCTGAGTAAATGCAGCCAGTCACATATCCCCAAATTGGAGTATAAATAAAAAGAAAGGACACAGCTCAGTTCTTTGCTACATGCACGAGTGGTCTGTAGTCCTCTGCTTTATTACAGATTCATTCTGTGTGCTTCTCATTCCTTTGTGTCTCTGTTCATTTATAACAACACTGGACCTGTGACGATTTGCTAGGCGCTGGTTCTCTGACACATAGCAACATGTTCAGGCATTAATATGATGCCACCAGTGTGGATCCAGTGGACAGCAAGCTGCAAGCAGAGAAAACCAGATTCAGGCAGGTAACAATCTTATGAAGTTCAATGGCAAAGGATGGTTGGGCAGGTGCTGCAGGTACAGTTCCAAGCAGGTCCGAGGCTACTCTGCCCACTAGGACACCAGCCGCAGGGTGGGTTGCAGGGTGTCTAAAGAACACATGCTCTTGCCCTGATGCAATGTGTGCACGGGTCTCTATGAGCAGTTTCTAGCATGGACCTTGTATTCAGGACAGCTTTCACCACTTGGTTTGTGGCTGGTATTTTCCCCTCAAATGGGTCCTGTTCAGTGGAGCCTTGAAGTGGCTCAACTTTCCCAAAGAGAACGGGGTACCTGGACCAACCGGAGGAAGTGCCCTCAGTTTGTTTATCTTTGGTGAATGCTTTGTGACCTCTAGGTGCAGGTCTCTGGTTGCCTTGCAGGACTCTGACCTGCGTTGACTTCAGCTCCCACTCTAGTTACCAAAGAGTAGCCGGGAGAACCTGGAGTTTGCGGTGCTGCTCCTTCTTCGACTTCTTCCATGGTGGTGCATGGTGCAGCTGGTCACTGTGGATTTATCACACTGTTCTCATCTCTGCAGCACAGAATTCACTGTCTGGCCCCACCATGGTGCAAACTAAACTCTTTTTTGTTTGTTTGTTTGTTTCACAGGCTTTTGTGGTAGGCACCAAAATTATGCTGTTCTGCAAGTTAGGGACACGTGGGCAGGGGAGAGAAGGGAAAGTAGAGGGAATTTGCACATGACTTTCCAGCATATCTTCAAGCTCACTGCTAGACCCTGCTGATTTTATTTCTTCAATGTTTTAAGAACCCCTCATTCTGTGTGTCTGTGGTAGTTACATAATCTAGTGTCAATTTGAGGATTAAGAGTGTAGGGGTGAAGTCTGGGCTGCCAATCAGAATATGATCAGTGAGATCTCTGTGTGGGCATGGCCTTCCTCTAAGGATTCTGGGAATTCCTGAATTTCCCTTCTTGGAGGTGGGACACATCTTTCTCTCTCTGCTCACTCCCTGGGAGACATTGCAAGCTGACAAGCCACCTGGACCTATCTGCGATTTGGACAAGCCACGTGAAGACCCCTGTCAATGCTGGGAATGCTTACGCCACCACTGGATTTACAATAATTCTCACTCACTGGCCTGTGATCTTCCTGCATTCATCTTCATTATATATGTTTCATGAGTCTGAAGGGGCTTTTATAGATTGCTGTCAGACATATGGACTAATATTAAAATTATGGATTTGATCTGGACTGGGCTGGGATGTTTACTCAGTGTTCATTTGCTCTTGTATATAAATCTCTCTTATATACATATGCGTGTTTCCATGAATTTCTTTCTGTAGTCTACCCAGACTCACACAGTGCCTATGATGTGTGTAAGTATATTTGGGTATGTGTCCCCCCGGAAGCTACTCTTTATAGCGCTATATCACTCACTCACTCACTCACTCCCTGCTCTGCAGTCAATTCTGCGTTGTAGAAACTCTGTAATGGAGCAGAACTGCTCCTTTAGGTTCTGGGGTCACACATCTTTAAGAGACAAAAGTCTCCTCCTTGGGTTCAAATTGCTGATTTTGAAGTTAGCAGCCTCCATGTAATTCATTATATTACCAGGGCTTCTTACTGATCATGTAGATAATAAAAACCAAAGTATGGATGTGGTACATCTCCTTCTTCCCCAGTCTATGAAACTGGGTGGTTCTCCCACCAAGGAAGATGAGGTCACAATTTGAATTGACACCCAGGGTAAGCTCCGAACCCAACTCAAGGCCATCGAGTCAATCTTAACACAGCAATCCGACAGCACAGGGGAAACACTGGCCCTGGAGGTGTCTGTGATGGTGAGCCTTTAAGAGTGGGCAGCCTGGCCTGTGAAATAGCAAGTGAGCATGGCTGCTGATCGCGAAACGGCCTCATTAATTCAGCAGGCATTTTTTGAGTCACCACTACCAGCCAGGCACAGAACATTGGGCTAGAAAGTCTCTCACCTCCCCACCACAACCAGATCTTATAGTGAACATCTTGAAACTTGATATCAACCACCAGAGAGAAGACTGGATGAGGGAACAAGCAGTCTCTTAGGATAGTGATTTTTCAAACTCATATAGGAGTTCTGGTGGTGTAGTGGATTACATGTTGAGCTATGAACTGTAAGGTCAATTGGTTCAAACCCATCAGCGACTCTTAGGGCAAATGATGAGATTGTCTGCTCTGATAGAGATTAAAAATCTCAAAAACTCAAAGGGGCTGCTCTCCTATATATAGAGTGGTCATGAGTCATAATTGACTTAGTGGCAGTTAGTGATTGATATGTCTACAAAGTGTCCATTGGAAACAACTGGTTGACAATGAGATTGGATTTTTTGTGTAGAGAGTGAAGGGCATGGTGATTTGACCCAGGAAGTCAAGAGCTCTCCTTCCCCTTTGCCCCACATTTAATTTCCCCTAGCTAGGTTGTATTGAGGGCAACCAGCTCCCATGCTACGTCTCTGAGTGGTGGAGTCAGTTACGGGCTTGACTCCTTATGGGTAGTTTGAGCCCACTCAGGCATGTCTGAGGAAAGTAGTGGTCTGGTATGTTTATTTTGCTTTGGGTAGTGCGGTGTGGTGGTTAGGATGGCAACATCAGTCAACTACTAACTGAAAAATTGGTTCAAATCCATTCTGTTGCATCTCAACTTTCTACAAAGTCACAGCCTGGCGAACCCCGTGGAGAAATTTCACCCACCGAGTCACCACACACGAGTTAGAGCAGCAGTTCTCAACCTGTGGGTCGTGACCCCTTGCAAAATGACAGCTATGAAATAGCAATGGAAATAATTTTATGGTTGGGGTGTCAACACAGCACAAGGAACTGTATGAAAGGGTGGCAGCTTTAGTTAAATTGAGAATCACTGGCTTACAGGGATATGGAGTGGGAGGGCAGTGTAATTTATTTAAGAGAGGGAAGGGAGCACTTGAAAGGATTGTGATTATACAACTTATTTTGAAAGCAATTTAACCATGGTGGGGAGGGTCTAAAATTGATTGTGATAGCGACTGTAAAGTTTATTTGGGGGGGGGGGGGGGGGAAGAGGGAGGGTCTAAAATGGATTGTGATAATGATTGCAAAGTTCTTGATATGATTGAACCATGGGGTTGTATGACATGTGGATTATATGCCAATTAAATTGTAAAACTATGTATTGAGCTTTATCTAGGTTTACAGGGGAACCCAATTTTGTTCTTCCTTCCAGGGTAACACATTCCTAATGTGTCTTCTGCCTTTTAGAAGTCACCTCCCCTCCTTAAATTCTCCATAGCATTTAGACTCTAAAAAGCAACATTTTAGCTTATATGGGTAAGGTTGACTGGCTTTAAAAATTATGTTCTAGCTGAGCCCTGGTGGCACAGTGGTTGTGTGCGGGACTGCAGCCCACAGTGTTGACGGTTCAAATCCAGCAGCAGCTCTTCAGGAGCAAGGCTGGGCTTCCTACTCCTATCAGGTCAGTGATGTGGGGAAAAAAAAACTATGTTCTGTTTATATGACTTGGGGTTGGAGGTGATTATAAATAGTCAGGAGTTAAAGGCCCTGGTTTCCTGGTCTTGTAATTGACAAATAGCCATTTCCTACTGGGGAGATGGATAGTACTTACACTTTGCAGATTATTTGGAAGATAACGATGAATTCCTAAGGAAAAATTGGGCCAAACTGTGTCGGCCTCGTTACCTAATTACTGTCAGCCGTTTCTGAATCACTACTCATTCTCATTTCCAGCCGCACACAGTGCTCAGCCCATTATTTATTTCCCGCCCAGCAAAGACAGAGCAAGGGCAGAAAGCAGGGGCGCCTGGGTGCCTCACAATGCATACACCTAGTTAGGGAGGACCCTGGGTTCAGAGCTAATGAAAATCCCAAACCCAAACCAAATTCACTGCCATGCAGTCAATTCCAGCTCATTATCACCCAGGGGTTCCAACCTGTGTGTCGCTACCCCTTTCGGGGTCAAACGACCCTTTAGCAGGGGTCGCCGAGTCATAACATTAGAAAAATTGCAGGTAGGAAGTAGCCAGGGAAATAATGTTATGGTTGGGGGTCACCAAACTTGAGGGGCCGCTTGAAAGGGCAGCGGCGTTAGGAAGGTTGCGCAGCACACCCACGAGCCACCGCATCTCTCTCACTGCCAGCGAGAAGGCAAGGCCGACTCTTCTCCCAGGACGCTACAGCACCAGGCAGGCGTGACACTGTGGGTTTCCAGGACTGGGATTCTTTATGGGAATACCCGAGGGTCTTACAGAGCGATTCCAAATCCTTCAACCCCACCCCCCCACCACAAAAGAAAACAGCACAATGAAAAAGTCAAGTGTGCCAACGTACCGGAAATGCTGACTCTGGTCCTCTTAGCAGAAGGTATCTTGGAGGACCAGCACCGTGAGCAGGCCACCAGATCTGGGAGGAGACCTATTCCCAGGACTAACTTACACATCTCCTCGAGAGTCTAACTAGTGACTATCAAGGTGATTTGCTGTTTTTCCAGCAGCGTCGCCTTCAGTGAAGAGGCCCTAGTGGTGCGTTAGCTTAAGCGTCGTACAGCTGCTAAAGGGAAGGTCAGTGTTTGGGGACTCACCAGCTGCTCTCCGCAGGAAGCCCTGCAAGGCGGCTCCACGGATGGAAGTCATAGAATCACCACGGAAGTGCCATCGAGTCGTGGTTGTGTTCTTTGACTTCCAACTGTGAGATCGGAGCCAAGGCTGGCAAGAGGCCATGCCCAGCCCGCCTCGCCTCGCCTCCTGTGCCGCCTCCCGGAAAGTGGGCGGCTGGCAGGGGGAACCAGATTCTGCTTGAACTCTCCCAGTACACCCTTGGGTGCGAATTCTAAATCGGTTCCACGCAAAGCACCCAAAGGACATGTGACTAAGACCACTTCTGTGCCCCCTTTCTTCCAACCCGGGTCAGCCCACTGCGCTCCAGGGCAGGGCGTCAGCCACCCGACGCCCTTCCTGCCTGCTCATTTCAGATCAAATCACTTATCGGGTCACTCAGATCACCTAGCAAGATTCAAAACAAACAACCACCCCAGGAGACCAGCACTCCTAATATTTCTAGAGGATTCCAGGTCCAGCAGGCTGGGAAGGAGGTAGCTAGTATAGCAGAACTCTAATGGCAAGTTTTGGGGTGGCCAGTGGCTCGTCTTTTTCTGAATACATTTTGGGGGCCCAGGGTTGAAGCTCTTAAAACAGCATCAGCTTTAGTTGGCTGAATGCCAAGTCCTGTTCCAGAAGTTCAGTAACTTCAGTCCGATGGGGGTACTTTCATCGTCAGCGTACTGGTAAAATAAAGATGCACCTTGGAAAGTGACTGTAACAGCACTACAGGCTAAACGGAAGGGTATGAACTGTAATTCGAACCTGGACACGTTTTGCACGGAGCAAACCAGTACTAGCTTTAGGAAATTCAACTTAAAAAAGCCCTAGAAGGGGTTTTACATTACCTTCAATACTTTAGCAGCTTGTAAATGTAGGGGAGCAGTTTGCGATTCTGCTGACCGCGACAACCAGCCCTTGTGTTAAAAACAAAACATAAACCACCGAGAGTCACAACACTGGAACTCATTCTAGACTTAGTTTTACTTACCTGCCACGCAACCTTTTTCTCTCGTACTGCAAGTTACAATAGTGAATGTAGCTCTTTCTTTGAGAAGGTGGGGGCTCTGAAAAGAGCCTTTGGGTTTGAAGTTTCCTGTAGCTCGACTACGTCATCACAATTATTTGCCCTTGGCCTTGTGGTGGCTCTCGGTCTTCTTGGGCAGCAGCACGGCCTGGATGTTGGGCAGCACGCCGCCCTGCGCGATCGTCACCTTGCCCAGCAGCTTGTTGAGCTCCTCGTCGTTGCGGATGGCCAGCTGCAGGTGGCGCGGGATGATGCGCGTCTTCTTGTTGTCGCGGGCCGCGTTGCCCGCCAGC
>PVJH01014973.1:0-55129 GCA_004026705.1 Nesogale talazaci | reverse complement strand
TCTTCCTGCAACCCCCACATTTGGTCCACTCAGATGTCATTGACACCTAAGTGTCACCACGGAGAGGATAAGACAGGAAGCTCTCATGAGAGGCCAGACTAGCCAGGCAGGGAAATAGGACAGGCAGCACCTCGAGTGGCAGCAACTCTCATTGCCAAAGGCTACTTTTCCTTGAGGATCTTCCTGCAAACGAACGCTGGTCCCACCCAGGGACCCGGATTCAGGGGATCCAGCTGTCTGGAGGAAGCATTCGCACTGGGAACTCCCCCAGTCCATCGAACATGGAACTGTTGCATTTCTCGAGGAGAGAGATACACCTCAGTCCTTGGCTCCGCGCGAGAAAGAATTCACACCGAAGCCTGGTTTGTGACCCAAAGGAGTCTTATGAAAATTTTAAGTTTCCGGTTCACACAGGCATCCACAGGCTCCCTCACCCCTGGGAAGTCGAGAGAAGTCCGGAGATCAGCTGCAGGCTCCTGCCTTTCCAGTCCTTCGGTAGGGGAGGTGTGGTCGATGACCCTGGTGGACCCCATTGGCTGAATTGAATTCTCCAGGTCTAGATGAGCCAACCCAGGTGCAGCTCTTTTGGCGCGAAGCCTGGACCTCTGAGCATGCGCAGTGTACCGACCATTCCTAGCCCATAGCGCGAACCTCCCAGCATGTGCAATGGACGCCCTTTCCTTTCCCCACTACTGTTCTATCTAACATAACCAGGGAACGGAGGGACCTCAGACTGAGCCCTGAGGCACGCGGAGGGTTGAATGCCAAGTCGAGAAGGAAGAGGAGGAGGGTCAGGAAGGGTGGGCGCCCCACCCCTCATCCCACGGCCCTTCCCCTTTCATGGCTCTAAATAAGCATTCTGGTTTTCCCTTGACCTCCCCATTGTAGAATCCCCAAGGAACGCTGTTAGGTGCTGTTAGCTAAGCATTGGACTGGTAACCCCAAGGTCCGAGGTTCTAATCCATGAGATGTACAGCAGCAGAAACAAGGTTACAGGGTCACTGAGCCAGAATCAACTTGATGACGATAACGTGGTAGCACGCCTGGCTTTGGCAGAATCTCTTCATGGTAACCATAGCTCTGTGTCACCCAGGGGTGTAGTGGTTTTGCATCGGCTCGTCAGCTACAAGGTCCGCTGTTCGAAACCACCAGGGACTCTTCAGGGGGAAAGATGAGGTTTTCCACTCCCATCAAGGTTACCGTCTGAAGAACTCACAAAGGCAGTGTTATCTTGTCCTGCAGGGTCATTATGGGTCAGCATCGACTCCTGAGAATGGGTCTGCATCACGCCTTCTGAGAATAAAAGCCCATGCTGGAGACAGACAGCCGGATCAGGGTAGCTCTGATCTGGGAGGTGGCTTGGCCTCCCCCAAATGCAGAAGACTCTTTCTCAGTACACATGTCGATGAGTTCCACCCTCTGGGCTCAGCTAAAACTGTGACAGTAGTCCTCCCAACAGAGTGTGTTGGAAATGACCAAGGAAAACCCTCTAACAATGTTGCTGATAACACACACATGCACACACACCCACCAGCACACCCCAAGTCCTCGGTTCCTGGAGGAACTCTGGAAGGCACCACGTAGCTTTCATGGCAGATGTTCCTGGACCACACCCGGAGTCAGCCCAAACCCCACTCCCGGCCTCCACCCCTCCTCCCTCCACAGACTTACCTGGATTCTCCCCCAACAGCATCAAGACGTAAACACTTCCCCCGTCCATCACTCAGGCTCCCAGTGCAGAGGGATCCTTCATAACGGTCGACCTGGCACGGTGTCTTAGATAGGGAGCGCTGGGATGATAGAATGAGCACAGCTACAGGGCTCTGACCACAGCAAGGATGGCATCCTCTCACCGCTCAGGAGACTGGCAGCCCGCTTTCAGAGCAGTACTTCGTGGAGGCTGTCTTCCTCGGTCCACAGTCCAAGAGGAGGTTCCTCGCTCTGTGCAGCTTTGAGGACAGGCATTCCTTGGAGATCCCCGTGTCTCAGGCGGAGGACATCCTGCAGAGGATTCCTGGACCCAGAGCATGCGCTCTGCCTTCTTGATGACAGCAGGCCACCTTATTTGATCTCTCTCATATCTCCAAAGATCTACTCCAAAGACAACTTCACCCTGTGGCTTGCATCCTGCATCTTGCAGAAACCCACCACCATCAAATGGACTCTGATTCATCATGACACTCCAGCACACACTAGAACTGCCGCACCCCCCCCCCCAGCTGTAAATCTTTATGGAAGCAGAAAGCCTCAGCTTTCTCCCAAGGAGCTGCCGGTGGTTTTGAACGGCTGACCTTGTGGTTAGAAGCCCGGCACGTAACCTGTCACATCTCCAGTGCTCTGGTAACAACAGTGTCTCATGCTGTCTCACTCACATCCTAGAGGTGAAAATGTACGAGGTGACTACCTTGGATTGTCAAGTGGGGGATAATTATGACGTGCAAGGAATACTATGAATGAGAGGGAGTAGGGGGTGGAGACCTAAAACCCAGCTCTAGGTAACTGGACAGCCCCTTACAGAAGTGTCTTGAGGAGGAGATAGGCAGTCAGGGTGCAGCAGTGCAGTAATGTACAACTTTCCTCTAGTTCTTTAACGCTTCCTCCCCTACGCGCCACCCCCCCCCCCCCACCTAATCATGATCCCAATTCTATCTTTCAGATCTGGCTAGACCAGGGCCTACACACTGGTACAGATAAGAGCTGGAAACACAGGGAATCCAGGACAGATGAACCCCTTAGGACCAATCATCAGAGTATCGATACTAAGCGGGTGGGGGGAATGTGGGGTGAGAATGGGGGAGCCGATCACAAGGATCTACATGTAACCTCACCCCTGGTGGGCAGACAGCAGAAAAATGGGTGAAGGGAGACGTCAGACCGTTAAGATGTGACAAAATAATTTATAAAATATCAAGGGTTCATGATAGAGGGAGGGTCGGGGAGGAAGGGAGAAAAATGAGCGGATACCAAGGGCTCAAGTAGGCTAAAGTTTTGAGAATGATGATGGGAGCACACGTACAAATGTGCTTGTCACATTGGATAGATGGATGGATTGTGTTAAGTTGTATGAGCCCCCAATAAGATGATTAAAAAAAAAATAAGTTTAAAAGATTCCTGACCCAAACAAGTGGGCACCCTGCCTACTGGTTGGTGTAATGCAATCCATACAGCACACCATCGCCCTCTGGTGGTCTGGGTTTGGAATTCCATTGTGGAATTCAAAATACACTCTCTCTGCCTGTGCATCTCAAACCACTCCTCCCTTATGGAGCAAATTCTCTGTCCCTGAAACAGGAGTCCCAGTGGTGCTGCTGGGTAAGCTCTGGACTGCTAACCGTTCAAATCCACCCAGACGCTTCACAGGAAAATGACTGGCAACCTCAGACACCCTGTGTTCTTGAGTTGAAATCACCTCAGTGTCCACGGGCGTGGGGCTTTGGTAAAGCCTGCCAAGATTTTGCAAACCCTGGGGCCTTTGGACTTCCCATCTCCTCCAGCAGAATCTCTTCTCCAGGGCTCCCAGGGCTAGAGCCTTCCTTCCAGTCACACCCAGTCTCTGTGCTACCTCCACAGAGAGGCCAGCACTGCTCCGGTGCTGGTGCTCCTGTGTGTTTTATTTTCTGTGAAGCAGCTCTGGGCACCTGGCCTTTTCCTTCTCGTCTCCCCAGCTAGACTCTAACACACACTAGAGAGGAGACGCACTGGTCTGAGATGCGGGCATTGCTGTGCAGAACCCTGGGAGAGGGGCATGAGTGGTCTGGCTCAGGCACCGATTGCTGTCCATCCATCGGACTCCCAGCAGCCCCAGGGTCAGGGCAGAGCTGTGCCTCACAGGGATCCAGTGGCTGGCGTTCGGCTGCCACATCACCAGGTCTTTCTTCCGAGGTGCCTCCAGGTAAGCTTGAATGACCCATATGTCAGTTAGTGATCAAGAACGCGCACCACATGCCACCCCCAAGCCTGTGGTTTTGGTCCTGAGCTGAGTCACAACAGCTCCACGTTTGCAAGGTAGTGGTGCTCGCTCCACAGTGTCCCCAAGGCTTGACCTGTCCCCTTCGGAGGCACTTCTGGGTGCATTAGTGCTACCCACCCCTGGGCTTCTGGTTCAGCTCATAGCCAACTGTTTGTGTCACTCTATCAGGCATACTCACTCATTTCCAATCAAAGGAATAAAAGAAGAAAGAGAGCAGGGAGAAGGTGTGTGTGTGTGTGTGTGTGCGCGCGCGTGCTTTCTTCTTTTAATTACATTTAAGTCTCATTTCACATGTAGGAAAGGAAATATCCATACCCTCAAAGCTGGTGTAAAAGGTACAGTGAGCTCACATGTGTCACATGTAATGCAGGGTGGACTGGGAAGTGGCAAAATGAAAGAATGTGTGCATTCTTGTAAAAGCTACCATTCCCTGTCTTTTTCAAAAAAATTATTTTATTTGGGGTTCTTACGTGCTTATCATTACCCACACATTCATCCATTGGGTCAAGCACATTTGTCCATACCGTATTTTTTTGGACTGCAAGATGCACTTGACCATAAGACACACCCATTTTTTTTAGAACAGGAAAACCAGAAAAAATATTCTGAACCAAATAGTACCAGTAGGCTAAAACATTTAGTAAAATAAAGCAAAACATGGTAATATTCAGTAACATAAATCCAACAGTGGTGTTAAGAACCATCATCACTTTCATTAATAAATGAGAGGAGGCGTGCACTGGGCCGATCATGTGACCTGGCTGACATCAAGACTCCAGGAGGTGGGACTTCCCCCGAACACACAGCAATCCGCAGCATGCAAACAGCAGCAGGCAGTAAGCAGGAGCATGGGATCTGGGGGACCACACCTTTGGACCATAAGATGCACCCTTGTTTCCCCCCCCCCTCACTTTTTTGGGAAAAAAGTGTGTCTTGTGATTCCATTATCATTTTCAAAACATCTTTCTACTTCAGCCCTGGTATCAGCTCCTCATTTTCCCCCTCCTACTTTAACCACCCTCCTTTGTGAACCCTTAAAATTTTATCTTTTTTTTTTTTTAATGTCTTACACCAACCGTTGTCTCACTTCCCTCACTTTTCTGTTGTCCATCCCCCTGGAAGGAGGTTATAGGTAGACCATTGTGATTGGGTCGCCATTTCTCCCCTCACCTTCCCTTTCCCCTCCTGGTATCACTGCTCTCATTATTGATAAACATCTGTCCTGGATCATCTGTGTTTCAAGCTCTTCTCTGTACCCTTGTACATGCTTTGGTCTAGCCGAATTTGTAAGGTAGAATTAGAATCATGATAGTGGAGGTGGGGGAAGCATTAAAGAAAGGGAAGTTGTATGTTTCACCGTTGCTATACTGCCCCCTTACTGTGACCCTTCTGTAAGGTGATACACAATGGTCTACAAATGGGCTTTGGGTCTCCACTCATTCACATTGCTATGATCTTTTATTCTGGGTCGTTGATGTCTCTTACCTGATCCCATTGACACCTCGTGATCACACAAGTTGGTGTGTTGCTTCCGTGTGGGCTTTGTTGCTTCTGAGCTAGATGGCTGCTTGTTTATCTGCAAGTCTTTAAAACCCCAGATGCTGTATCTTTGGATAGCCAGGCTCCGTCAAGCTTTCTTCACCTCATTTGCTTATGTACCCGCTTTGTCTTCAGGGCTCAAAAGCTCCAGTTTTCCAAGCGCCCTTCCCTTTGCAACAACCCACTCTCTCCTCCCTCCCAGCCCCAAAGCAGTGGGATTGTGCTTCACCTTGTCCATGGGCCTTTTGAAAATGGGTGTCCTGGGTCCCACGTGAAGATAGTCTGAGTTGATAGAAAGAGAGCAGAATGGTGGTGTGGAAGATCAGTGCCCTGTCATGACCCGTCATTGAGGCACTTGCTGAGGAAGGGTTCATCCGGTCTCGCTCAGGTTAACCACTAGCAGGGCTTGGGGAGCTGCTGAGGGCACTTGGCTGAGGACGATCGGAGGGAATGCCGGTCAGAACATGCCTAGGCAGGTTCTCTTCTCAGCCCACAGCAGACGCCTTCCTCCGTGTATTTTTTGAGCTGTTCATCGTGTTTGCCTTTCCCTCCATTTAGATCCTCAGAGGACTGACTTTCAGGGAAATCTACCCCGTGTCCTGGTGCTGTTTACTTGCTGATGTGGCAACTGGGACTCAGAGTCCAAGAAATCATAGTTAGGGAACCTGGAATTCCAGGCAAGGAGGGAGAAGGGGAATGAGGTGGGGAGGATTTGACGGGAGTCTTCGTTGCAGACACGTGCAACAGTGAGCTCCCACCCTCCAAAGAATCCCCATTGCATTCTGTTTTCTTCACCTTCCAATGCAGGGCTGAAGCAGAGCACACCCTATCCCAGCAGCTGGACTCGTCCCCTCCAGGTTCCAGAATCTTCTCTGTTACAATCTGGACGATAGCCTCTGTTTGGCATAGGGTTCGGTGTGGTTTCTCTAAGTAAATAATTGGAAAAATGTGATTTGCCTGGTTTCTAAAATGCTTGAGTGTTACCATCCGCTAGAAGGATATGTGTTTCAACAGCTGCTTCTTGTTTGTAAGATGCAAACCCACATCCAGCTTAGAGACCCATAAAATGTGTGTCAGATTGACCATTTCAACTTTCGGCTGCAAAGTGCCCCATGCATGGGCTGCCTGGGACATGCCTTCGCTCTGAAAAATAAGGTGCTCAGCCAGTGGGGGGGGGGGGGTGCTGACCTGGTGTGGCTGGCCTCCTGCCCCAGCAAATGCAGATGGACGTTTTCAAACATGAAGGTAATCATCCCAAGACAGGAACGGTGGGGATCACATGCGTCCCCAGGAAGCAAAGGATCAGCATATAGATAAGTTCTTCCACTGGAGACTGGGTCAGCATGCGCACAGTGGTCCCTAGGGAGACTGTGGATAACTAAAAGGAGACTATACCACCAAGGGGTAAAGCCTGCTTCCGACTTCCCAGCCAATGGCTGGTGGGGTAGTTTAGTTACATAGTCTGGTGTCAACTTGAGACTATTAAGAGTGAAGGGGTGGAGTCTAGCCTGTCAATCAGCTCTCAGCTTGATGGCCCCATTTGGAGGTGCAGCGGAGATAAATAGCTCACTGGAGGCCAGACACATTCACTCTGCCTTGTCTTCCTGCTGACGAGCTACGTGAAGCTTCAATGATGGAGCCAGAACCCTGGAGATGAGGAAACCATATGGAAACCCCTGCCAGTGCTAAGATGCTTCCACCACCACCGGATCCACAACCAAGACCTTCCACCCACTGGCCTGTGATCTTCGTGCACTCGGCATCATTACGTGTGTTGTGCGAGTTTGAAGAGAAATTTACAGTCTGGTATCAGATATATGGGCGAATATTGAACTTATGGACTTGATCTGAACTGATCTGTGATTATATATATATATACACACATATATATATACACAATTGCTCTTTTTTATAAAGCTCTTTCTGATACACCTATGTGTGTCTATGAATTTGTTGCTCTAGTCAGCCCAGGCTAACACAGCTGGCTCCTACATCTCAAGGAACTTCAAAGCTGAAGCTGACTCCATCTTTAACAACCTACTTTTGCTTTGTGCTCTATGTATAACAGCCTCTATCTCAATGCAGACAGTAGAGTGCTTTACATATTTTTACATAGCACAAACAACTCAAGCTGTTTTCTTTTTCAATATGACTCACTTTCTTCCACGCCTCAGAGTATGAGATTTTCTCCTTTGAGAATGCTAGTGTCAGAGGAAGAATTTCAAAGGTGCTTGATCTTAGTCAACCCCAGGAGGATCGAACACAGGCAGAGTACCTGATGAGCCACTTCCACAAATTTCCAGGAATTGTTGAAAGTAAGAAACAATAACAAAAACCCCTCTAGAATCCAAGTTCTATTCCTTGCATTGACATCTCTTCAAGCTTTATTTTGGAATTTCTTAACTTTTGGCTGTGGCACGCGAAGATCTGTTTTGCTGTTGTGGAGAATGCCATGACTAAAGGGGAGGGGGAACGATCTTCTGGGGCTCCTGCTCACGACATCAAACCCAACACCCAAGCTCACAGCCCCTGGGCCGATGCGACTCTTAATGACCCTGCAGAACAGGGTCGACCTGACCTTGTGAGTTTCCAAGACTGCACATGTTAATGGGAGTAGGAGGCTCCTTCATTCTCCTGGTGGTTTCGAACAACTGACCCTCCAGATCACACAGCCCAACACATAATCTCGGTGCCACCAGAGCTCAATACTTAATGCTCCCCGATCACACATGGTCTTGTCTGCCTGACAATAATTTGGAAAACCAATGCCAACTTTGAAATTCTTTGATTTCCCTAAGTTACCTTTTATACATAGTAAGTTAGAGAACCCAGTTGCGTAGATGAAACAACCACAGCGGGTGGGAGTGGGTGGGTGGGGAGTGTCTATTTTGATTGACATTTTGAAGCATCTAAAAGACAGTAAAGACAGTAAAATTGCTTCCTTGCAGGACACTGTCTCTAAATTAACTAGGAAAGAGTAAAGAGTTGCAATATGAAACTTTAGTCCCCCCTTTCCTGCTCCCCTATTGGCAGCTGCCTGTTTTTATTCTTCTTGAATTACCTTACTCCTCTTGTCATACTTGATCTCAACTGACTGGAAAAGCCAGGAAAGAAAGCTTTTTCAGAAAACGTTCTTTGATATCTGTCCTAGTGGTGATGTCAACTCTTCTCTCTATTGTCTTTGTTCCAAGGGCATACTTAAAATTCTGTAGCATGAGAGGTTTTTCTGAGCTCTGTGAAGACTCCTAACATTTTCCTGAAGAATGTAAAATCTTTATTTAAACCTACCTGCACAGGCTCCCTGCAGAGCACTTCTTTGCATGATTATTGACTCAGGGAAAGCCAAATGATGGCTGAGAAACAGCAGGATAGAAACTCCCCTAGAATTTACCATGACCATGAGGTCTGTTGGTTCAGCGGGTTGAGTTCAAGTGTGTGTTCTGCTTTTTTAATACCACACTCCTTGGGAAGAGACTTCCTTCCTTTGACAGACACTCTAGCCCAGCCTTGATCATCAGGGGAAAATGCAGGCCACATTCCAAACATGGAGTGGCTTCTATCAGGACAGGAATGGTCAAGACCAACCGGTGGTTTTCAGGAAAGAAAAGTCAGGATGTAAACAGTTGGCTCCTAGAAACAATGTGTCCCATTCATTAGGGGTACAACTGACACCCCAGTCCCCAGTCAAATGGCCAACATGTGACAGAGTTGCACAGCCCCATAGGTCACGGTGGCTCTGATCTTTCACAGGTTGAGTTGTTGGGTTGGTTCATGCTGCTAGTCTCTGTGTTAATGTGGTAGTTGGGTGACTATGATAACTAGACACTTAGGGCTAGAGGTGGAGTTAAACCTGTCAATCATGGTTAGGGGTAGACCTAAAACTCCTTGGGATGTGGTGGCCTTTTGTTTGAGGGACTCTGGGAACTGCTTTCTCTCTCTCTCTCTCTCTCTCTCTCTCTCTCTCTCTCTCTCCCCCCCCTTTACCTTCCTGCCCGCTGGAACTCCAGGGGAGGCCCCACACTCTGCCATGTTGCCCTGACTGTGGATTCACCTGACTGTGCCCCCACCTGGTTTGCCTTTCTACATGGCTGACTCGTGGGGACATAAGACTGAAGAGGGATTTGCATCAGACTTATGGATTTCAGTTGATCTAGGCTTAGACGCCTCCTTGATGTATAAGTACTTCTTGATAAAAACCTCTTTCTTAACACATACATGAGGATCACTGGATTTGTTTCTCCCAGCTGTCCTCAAACTATGGCCCGTGGACCACATGTGGCCCGCCGAGGACATTTATCCGGCTGTGGGGTATTTTTATTGCTGCCGCCTGTCCTGCTTAGCAGCTGACTCATCCCAAACCTGCAGGGAATATGTTCATAGTTGTTGTTGTTTTAAACTATAGCCCGGCCCTCCAACAGTTTGAGGGACAGTGAGCTGGCCCCCTGTTTAAAAAGTCTAAGGACCCCTGCCTAGACAGCCTGAGCTCACGGAGTCAGCCACCCAGCACCAGAGTTCTTTCAGACTAAAGTGTAATTGCTTGCCGCACACAGGCACACAGTTTTCAATTTCATATCAAAGGACTCACACAATGTGACTCACATAATGGCTCCTTTCACGCCACCTGTGTGATCCATCCTGAATGCTGCCTATGTCAGTAGTGGATGCATTTTTCCTTTACTGCATGCATAGCAGAACAGATTTTTGAGGATTTCATAATACCTCTAGAGGGTGAGAAAGGATGCCCCCCCCCTGCCCCCACCAAGACCCTCAGGGGAGACCGTGGAGCCTGCTCTCCATGGCAGGCCTGTTGGAGACTTGATGTATTGCCTAGTGTGACTCTCTAGGGCTTTCAGAATTCAGTGTTTCTTTAATTTCCAAAGTTAATTGTCATTCTTGAGAAACACAGGACATGGAGTTCCTGGCCCAACAGATCGGGATTATGGAGAAAGGGAGAGAGCCAGGGAAGCATTAAGCACCCCCACCCCCAAGCCCGTGGATACACTTGTATCCCTCCACAAGAGAGCCCAACGGGCTGCCCCTTGGTGGAGGGAGCAGGGAGAGCTGAAGGACAGGCTGAAGGTCAGAAAAGAGAAGAAGAAAGGATCCAGGGTGCGTCCCCGGAAGGGCTGGCTGGCCGGTTGGCATGGGACCTGTTTGTGACAGCCACGGTGCATGCTTCTCTTACCTTTCTCTTTCACCAGTTTCTCTTCTGTTTGACTGTGTGTCCAGGGACCAGCCTGTGTCGGCCAGAAAAATATACCAAAGGCATACACATCTGGCTGCTTGAGAAACAGAAGTGGGTGCCAGTGGCCCCAGCCAAGAGAAAACAGGACGGGATGTCCTTTCGCCTGTAAGTGCACTTCAACCGAACAGGTGTGCCAGCGCGTGAGCCAAAGGAACTAAGCCCTTGTTCTCTTCAACATGTCCTTCCCAGAATCCCCAGCGCTTATTGTCCAAACATGCTATCCTTCAGTCTCCGTCCTTTCTCAAAGTCCTTCTAAAGCTCTGGAATTTCCCTCCTCCTGTGTGCTTTTCTCCCAGCGCTAATCTTGGTGTCCCTCTTTTGAAGCATTCCAGTTTAAATAAATAAATAGGCATACCTGGAACTAGTTCCCTGGTAGACTTGTCTTCCATGCAGGAGACTCACGGTTGATTTTTCAGCCAATGTAGTGCATGCGGTCAATGGAGGGTTGTGGGTTCCCATAATGCACAGTAGGTTGCAGCAAACTGTTCTGCTTGAGAAGCACTAGGAAGAAAGTCCTGGTGACTACGTCCAAAGCTCAGTCCTGAAGACCCTAAGGATCCTAATGGTGCCATTCCCAGATGATCCTGGTGAGGGAGGGGCCTTCGGTTCCATTGTGCACAGGGACGTCACAAGTCAGGGCCAACTCAGCAGCTAGCGAAGCCAAGGCCAAATAGAGCGGACTCCCCCAACATGAGCTTCCTGCTACCTCGGAGGCTGTTGTATGCCTGGCACTTAGGGATGCCCAGGAACCAGGAAGATGAAGTCCTCCAGCCCCGCCTGGGTCTACCCAAGCAACATGGGTAACTGTGTCTCAGAGCAGTGGCCACCCCAGACCCCAGTCCATTTGAAGGCTCTGAATGTGCCCATGTCCTTTTAGTCTGACCGGCCCCACTGGCCCCATCAACCCTGCCCAGGCTGGACACATTTGAAAGCTCCAGACACACCCTGTCCCTACCCCCTAAGGGATTCTAACTCTGGCTTGTCTTACAGTTCTAGAATAAGAGGCTCCTTCTGTATTACATGATGTGTCTTTATATAGATCAGCATCCTCAACTCGCAGCGCCCGGTGTTAATTTTATTCCAGCCTCTGCTTAGAATCCACCTCCCCTCCCTTGTGCTCCTCCTTCTGCAAATGGGCACTCTCGCCAGCCTGGGTTGCTGCCCTGCCCTCCAGACCTTGGCTGGGACTCCCAGTCCATGGGTCCACAGCTGGCCTTCTTCCCTTTGCCATCATCTTACAGTGTCAGGCCCCTCCCTATACGCCAGAGCGCAGGTTGGCGGCCAGGCAGAGGGAGGTAGCGGCCCCAGCGTGGAGTCGCAAGCATCCTGGGGCAGCCGGTGACTCGCCTAAGAGAAGAGACAAAAATGTCAGGCAGCTTCACTCATGAGGGCATTCATCCCTGCTATCATTTTATTGGGGGCTCGTACAGCTCTAATTTCAGTCCACACACCCATCCATGGTGTCAAGCACATTTGTACATCTGTTGCCATCATTATTTTCAAAACATTTTCTTTCTACTCGAATCCTAGGTGTGAGCTCCTCATTTTTACTCCCTTCCTCTCTCCCCCTCCATCCCTCCCTCTTGTACCTTTGATAGTTTATAAATTATTATTATTTTATCATGTCTTACACCAACTGCTGTCTCCACCCACTTTTTTTGTCCATCTCCCGGGAAGGGGATTATAGGTAGGATTTGTGATCCTTGTGATCTGGTTCCCCTTTCTCTCCTCCCATCTTCCTCTTCCCCTCCTGGTATCGCTACAATATTGGTCTTGAGGGCTTTGTCTGTCCTGGATTCCTTGTGTTTCTAGCTCTTATATACACCTGTGTACATGCTGTAATCTAGCCAGATTTGTAAGGTAGAATCGGGGTCATGATAGTGGGGGGTGGGGAGCATTAAAGAACTAGAGGAAAGCTGTAGATTTCATCTATGCTAGTCTGCACCCTGACTGGACCCACCTCTGCCTCGTGACCCTTCGGTAAGGGAATGTCCAATAGTCTACAGATGGGCTTTGGGTCTCCACTCCACCCTCCCCTCATTCATAATTGCATGTTTTTTTTTTCTGTTCTGGGTCTTTGATGCCTCTTACCTGATTCCCTCGATGCCTGTGACCACACAGGCTGGTGTGTTTCCTTCATGTAGTACCAGCCATCTTTTGATAACTTCTGGGAGCCAGTCACGACATTTTTGCTCCTTCTTCTTCTTTTGCTTTTTGTTCTAGGTCTTACTACTAACTGTGAGATGCGAAGCAAGTCACCAAGCCGCAGGCACATGTGTCTTCATCCGCCAGCCAGGGCCCCCAGCCCAATGTCTGTTTCTCAGACGGCCGGATGCATAAGCCTGCCGTCAATTTCCTCGGCTGACACAAGAAGGCCAGCTGAAAAGTGGGTGGAGATATGCTAGCACAATCATGGAACCTTGTGAAAGAGTGTAAACTGGACTTGCAGGGCTTTAATCTGTGGCTTCTAGAAGGAGAGGTGGGAGAGGCGTAGGAGGAAGACCTCACACAGTGGAATCCCTTGAGGAGGCCCAAACTGCCACTTGGACATGGTGTAAATCACAGAGCGCAGACATGTTGAGAGGAAGGGCTAGAGAGATGAAAACACCATCTTCAGAAACGTGTACACCTAGATGGAGGGAATATATAGACCTAGATGGAGGGAACATATAGACCTAGGTGAAGGGAACATATACACCTAGATGGAGGATATGTTGAGAAGCGATTTTGATGTTCTTGTTTAATACAGGTCTGTATGGTTTTGTCGTGATAATTTTTCACTTACCCGGTATGTAATACAGTGCTTACTGGCGGTGACACTCTGGGTGGCTCAAAGTCACACAGATCTAAACGGAAGGTTGACATCAAATTACACATCAGATAATTAAACTCATCATTGACATGTGCCGAGTGTGATGAAGAAGTAGTTAAGAGAGCTAGAAGACTAGCCTATTCTGGAGAAACCAAGGGGTTAAATTTTTAAAGTATTGATGAGCATTTCAATACAACTTCTCACTTAGCAACCATGGCATAGTTACCTTGTGACAGACGGCAGAAGAAATACTATTTCCTTACCTTAGACTTGGATCAACATATTAGGAAGCTTGAATTTGAATGAATTGAGGGGAAGGACAATGGCTTAAAGTTGGCTCATGGCTCTCAGAGGTGATAGCATCACCTTGGCAAAACAGAGTAAGACTAGAACTACTCTCCTTGGTATTAAGAATGTTCCAGGACTCAATTCAGTAGATTCTTACTGAGAAATGCAGTCATTTCATAAACTAACCAAACTCTGCCATTGATTCCAACTTATCATGATCCCATGGAAAGTGCCTCTGTGGGTTTCTGAGGTTGCACATGGTGATGGGACCAGATGGCTTCATCATTCCCCTGCAGAATGACTGGTGGGCTTGAAAGAACTGACCTGTGATTAGCAGCCTAACACATAACGCACTATGGCACCTAGCTCCAGTGCCTTTTTTCAAGGTACCCCCATTTTTTTTATTGCCATCACCTCCCAAATCCACCCACACCACTGAGCAGGTAGTCTAGTCTTGCTCTGAAAGATCTTTGAACCCGACACAGAGGGAGGGAGATAGCTATTCTTAGAAGTCAGTCTTCAGGATGTGATTTTCTTCTGACTCTTGGAATCCTCTTCCTAAATTTTGAGTCATTTTCTTAGCTTTTCCAACTTTTGACAAGTTTGCAAAAAAGGTCAACCATTCCATCCAAGACTTGGAAGATGTGAGAGCTTTTGTTGTCAGGTGTCCATTGTGGCTCTTCCCCAACCTTTCTTAAGTCTAGGATCTTTCCGTTGGTCCAGGAAATCAGACTCCAGATCGAGTGATCACATAGTTCTCGTGCCATGCAGACTTGTGAGGGGTGCTGCCTGGCACGGCATTCCTTGCTGCCTGATGTGCCTCCCAACGAGCTCACAGCCTGCACCTGGACAAGCCTGGAGGTGGCCTCTCTGAATGCCCAGGATGAACCACCCCCACTGTTGTGTGGACTACATAGGGACTTTGACAATAAGGAAAATATCTCTGGTTCTCTTCAAAAAGGTTAAGAAGATGTCTCAATCAGGGAGGAAGATTGGGATCCAGCACTTGCCTAGGTCCAAGGCCCCAAGCTGCCTTGCAGCCATCATTAGCACTAACAAGTTTGAATTCAACTGAGAAGAAACTGAAAAAAAAAAAAGATATTTATCAACTTCTTTGAATTCCATCTATTTTTTCCTGAATGTCCTCTTTCTGCTCTGGATCTGGGAATACCACATTTCACTTAGAGGTATGCCTCCCAGGAGCCTTTGAATTGTGTCTTCTGGAACGTTCCTTGTTTCACATGTCGTTGATGGTGATGAAGAGGATGGGCTGGGTATTTAGAACAAAGCCTTTCTTTTGGGGGGTTTATCTCACCATGAGATGAGGGTCACAGGTCTGGGGAGAACGACCACAGAGGTGAGTGTGGTTTCCAACGAGTCACATCCGGAGGTCTGATACAGTGCCATGCCACCCTGGGAATGCTAACCTAGACCACTTGGTCAAGGAGGAGTCTTCTAGTTCTTCTCCAAGTTCCACCCCTTGTTCCTTGGAATCAACTACTAAGTTTAGTTTACTCTTAAGTGGGGGTCAAGCTGTACCACCCAAAAGGAGGAGTATTGGCAGCTATTATTTGGAAGATTTTGCTCCTCTCTTTCATTTTTCAAGTTAACATAATCTTGAATTCCATTCCTTTGCTTGTTTGTTTGTTGTCTGTTAGTTGAGTTGACTCCCAACTCATTGCTACTCCATGTGCCACCAATTCCACTGTGACTCGGTTCTGGGCCACCTCCATGACTGGTTACAGACACCAGCATCGGTAGCTTTAGGCGTTGTTGACTGATATTTGGAAGGAGAACACCAGACTTTTCTCCCTTGACCATTTAGTGTGGACACCCTGCTGAAACCTCTTTGGTATCACAGTGAGGGGCAACCCTCCACTGCCAGATGGATGGTGGCTGTGTATGAGCTATGGGCAGGGGTATAGGGGTGCCATTAAGATTGATTGGGTACTGCAGAGAATCCTTGAGACTTCACAGCTAGTGAACGGGCTTCAAAGACGATGAAGCTAGAAACTGCTCCCTCCACCCTGTGAAGTGTGGTCTTACCATCACTGGTCAGAGGCACTCTGGTAGTTAAATAATCTGTTATCAAAGTGAGAGAATTAAGAATGAAGGGGTGGCTGAGCCCTGGTGGCACAGAGCTTGTGTGCGGGACTGCGGCCCACAGGGTTGATGATTCAAATCCAGCAGCAGCTCTCCAGGAGCAAGGCTGGGCTTCCTACTCCCAGCAGGGCAGTGATCGGGGGAGGGAGGGAGAATGAAGGGGTGGAGTTTAGCCTGTCAATCAGATTGCAGCTTGATGACCTCATTGGGAGGTGCTAAGGAGACAAACAGCTTGCTGGAGGCACGATGCAGGCTCACTCTCTGGGAGCCATGGCCGCTGACAATACACATGGAGCTAGGCTAGTGTCCTGAGCTCAAGGAGCCACAGGAGACCCCTGCCAGCTCCAAAATGCTTATAACTCCACGACTCCACAAGACTTTCCACCCACTGGCTTGCGATCTTCCTGCATTCCGCATCATTGCATGTGTGACACGAGTCTGAAGAGGATTTCATAGATTGGTATTAGACATAGGGGCTAATATTGGACTTAGGGACCTGATCTGGACTGGGATTTTTTTTTTTTGATGTACAGTTACGCTTTATATAAAGCTCTTTCTTATTCACCTCGATGAGTCTCCCTGGACTGACACAGACACCCACGGTGTGGTTGATCCCACACCTGGAGCAGAGGCTCTGAGCACAGGCTGTGCGCACAAGCGGCCTGCACGGCCACCCCTGGCAGCGAAATGGATGCCACACAGCAGCTCCTCACGCCGCTCCTCTGGGTGCAGAAGCCGTGCTCCTGCGTGCTGCTGTCCCTCGAGGCTGGGGAAAACGCTTCTGGCTTCCACGTTGGTGACGTTGCTGCTGTGGTTGTTAATAACCATCAGGCTGGTTCCAACCCCTGGCCACCCCGAGGGCTACAGAAAGGACCCCCCCTCCCCCCCACTTAGGTTGGAGCCCATGGTGCGGCTACTGGGTCCCTCCATCTCCGGGAGGGTCTTCCTCCTTTTGGATGATCTTCTAGTTTGTCAAGCCTGACATCCGTTACCAGGGACTGGTCTCTCCTGATAACATGTCCGCAGCACGAGGGATGACATCTTACCACTCACCCTTCCCTGGGGCGTCCCAAACTAATCTGTGTGTTCTCCCGTCAGTCCACGATGCTTTCAACAGTCTTCACCATCATTATTCAAAGGTACCGATTCTTCTCCGGCTTCCTTACTCAATGTCCAATTTCCACATGCTCAGAAGGGGACTGAAGATGCTGTGACTTGGATCAGGTGCACCTTACGGTGTCGCAAGGACACCGTAGGCATCCACATTTTGCGGAGGGTTTGTGCAGTAGCTTTGCCCAGGGCACTCTTGTTTGAGTGCCTGGCGGCGACTTCCACGAGCCTTGATTGTGAATCGAAGCAACCTGAGAGCTTTGACAACTGCGGTCTTTTCTCCCCTTTCAACGATGTTGTCTATCAGTTTGATTAGGAACATTTCAGGGTTTTTGCATTGAGATACAATCTGTGTCATCAGGAAGTGCTTCAAGTCCTCTTTGGTAAGTAGACTCTTAAAATACAGAATCCCCCAAAGCTAAACAAAAGATTTCATTCTAATGAGCAGCAAACCAACACACCTTTGCTAGAAAAAGGTAGGGCAAAATGAATTTAACTGTTGAGGCAGAACTTAAAAAAAATCTCTTATGACACTCCACACACACATCCATTGTGTCAAGCACTTTTGTACATTTGTGTCCCTCAAGACACTTGCTTTCCATTTGAGCCCCCAGTATCTGCTCCTCATTTCCCCCTGCCTCCCTCCCCCCTCCCCCATGAACCTGTGATAATTTATAAGTTATTATTATTTTGTCATATCTTACACCATCCAATATCTCCCCCCACCCACTTCTTTACTGTCCATCCCCCAGGGAGGAGGCCATATGTCAATCCTTGCAATCTGTTCTCCCTTTCTTCCCATCTTCCCTCCATCTTCCCTCCATCCTCCCATTATCGCCCCTCTTGTCACTGGTCCTGAAGGGATCATTTGTCCTGGGTTCCCCATATTTTCAGTTCCTATCTGTACCAGGGTACATTCTCTGGTCCAGCCAGATTTGGGAGCTAAAACTGGGATTGTGATAGAGGTGGGAGGTGGACGTATTCAAAAACTAGAGGAATAGTGTATGTTTCCTTGTTGCTACACTGCACCCTGACTGCCTCGTCCCCTCCCCAGGCCTTCTGTAAGGGAATGTGCAGTTACCCACAGCTGGGCTTTGGGTCCCCACTCTGCACTCCCCCTCATGCACAATGATATGATTTTTCAGAACTTAAATTTTGATGTCTATTTTCTACCACCCTGAAAATTGGTTAAATTTCAGTGTTTCACTTTTCTCAGGCTCAGCCCCTGAAACTTGTGCGCCTTGGATCCTGAAAGGTATAATCATCAGGTTTCTGTGGGCCACAAGTGACAGATCTCCAACAACGTTAAGCTCAAAAGTGAAGCCATGAGCGCATGCCGCTGGGTTCCTGATGGAGACGTGCATGTGTGGGTGCAGATTCAGGGGATTTGGGAGCTCAGATACTGTGCTTAGGGCTCTCTCTGGGCCAGCCCCTGGGCTCTGCTTCTTCTTGGGTTCCCTCCATCCTGGGGCAGGTTCTTCCCACACACCGACCAAGATAACACCGGCAGCTTCCTCCGTAGTCCATCCTCACAGTTACCTTTCTGGACAGAGAGGACCTGCCTCTGTTCTTCAAGGTCTTGACTTGCTTGTAGTCAAGGGAATGGTTTTGCTGATTGGTCAGCCTTAGGTCACATGCTTACTGCTGGAGTCGGTGTGTGTGTGTGTGTGTGTGTGTGTGTGTGTGTGTTAGAAGAGCTTGTACAGGGACTCCGCTTTAGTCTCCACCATGGGACCTCAGACCTGGACAATGAGTGTCTGTAAACTCCAGAAAGGCTGAGCATGGAACAAAGAGAACGGAAACCATCTTGTTGTATAAGTCTAAATGTCCATGTGTGCCACTTGCTTAGGATGGCCCTGAGTCCCAGCCTATGCCTGCTGTTCTGGCATCCATGTCCGACACAAATCTGTTCTGTCATGGCCCAGCTCTGTCGTCCTAACACCCTCTGAGCAGCAGCGCTGAGGGGAACCACGCGGGGGGTGGGAAGATCTTCTCTGAGAGCTTCAGATCCCAGCTCTGCTCATGGAGTCAGTCCCAAAAGATGCCAGTCGGCAGATTAGCATCAGCCCTGCAGCTCATCATGGAGCGGGACTCCCTGTGAGTCAGAGGCCACCCAGCAAGACCTTGGGGTGTGGGATGGGGGGAGAACCAGTGCAAAGATGGGAAGATCGGCTTTCTTCCATGTTCTACCCCATTAGGGAACATACCAGGAATTCCCAAAGGCTTCCTCCACCTACTCACATCCAATCCTTATGACAGACCAATTCCAGTGGAGCCTCCCAAAGGGAGAGGGTGCGCATTAGGCAGGGGTGTCCTGGATCCAGTGAGCATCTCCTTCCGGATCTAGTGGCAGAGGAGCCCTGGTGGCATAGCTCAGTCGCTCGAGCCCACCAGCTCTTCTTTGGGGGAAAGATGAGACTGTCAACTCCCATAAAGATTGGCAGCCAGGGGCTGAACCCCAGTGGCGTAGTGGTTGAGTGCGGGACTGCTGCCCACTGGCTTGGTGGTTCAAGTCCAGCAGCAGCAAGGCTGGGCCTCCCACTCCCACCAAAGGGCAGTGATGCCACCAAAAAAAAAAAAGATTGGTCTCCTTGGGAACCCAAAGGAGTTTGTTCCACCCTGTCCAGATGGTTGCTAAGAGCCTGCATCACTCCGTGGCAGGGACTGATCCACTATGAGCAGGCATCGGGGTCCCTGCCACAAGAAGCTCCTGGCCCAGAGGAAAATTGGCAGTGCAGTCGGTTACCACAATATGAGACTGTATGTCCAGGGGCAAAGACAGGCTGGCACAGAGGATTGGGGGCCATCAGACATACCTCAGAGTGAAGGAGGATAGTTAGGCACGATCTGAAATACAATTAAGAACTCTCCCAACCAAGGTGCCCCGGTGGTGCAGTTTGGGCTGCAAACTGTGAGATCAGCAGTTCGAAACCCCTGATGTGTCCACAGGAAGAAGCCTAGGCTTTCTACTCCTATAAAGATGTACAATGTCGGGCTGAGCCCTGGTGGCATAGTGGTTGTGCGCGGTACTGCGACCCACTGGGATTCAATTCCAGCAGTGGGGCTGGGCCTCCTACTCCCACCACCGGAGAGCAGTGATGCCCCCCAAAAATAAAATAAAATAAAATAAAATAAAAATAAGATGTACAGTGTCAGAAAACCCCAGCAGCCGTTGTCTCTTGCCCTGTAGGATCACTGCGGTTTGGTTCTTTCTCTATCTCTCTCCCCCAAGGCAAGGGAGAAGAACATTCCAGAGAGATAAAAGACCTAGGGTTATGAAGACATACGTTCTGGGTGGAAGAGAACGCTGTCTTTTATCCACACCCTTTCTTTCAGCCTCACAAACACACCCTGTGCTGTTTGGTGTCAATTCTGACTCGACAGCGTAGAGCTGCCCCCGCGGTTTCCTGGCCTGTCATCTCTATGGGAGCACATTGCTTATTTCTCCCCCAGAACCTCTGGGTAGACTAACCAATCATTCGGTTAGCAGCCAAGCATGTAACTATTGCTCATGATTGCCTGTGTCCACAGGCAGCGATTTCAATCCTAAAGACCCACTTAGGGTGTTGCCACTGGTTTCAGGCAAGATGTCATGTTAGAAGCTGAGCCAAGGTGGTGACTGTAGAGGGAACGGGGGACCAGATAAGGATAAAGAACAAAATCAGATCACTCCTCTAATAGGGGTTCAGATACATTTGACGGGCTAATAAACAGCAAAAGTAAACTACTAGAAGTGCACTATGATACGCTGATCGATATGATTTAAAGAACCAAACAAATCAAACTCACTGCCATCAAGTCGATTCTGACTCAGTGACACTACCAGTTGAAAGGGGGTGGAACTGCCTTTGTGGTTTCCAAGACTGTGACCCTTGGCTAGAAGAGAGAGCCTCATTTTCACCTGTGGGGCAGGTGGTGGTTTCCAACCGCTGACCTTGCAGTTAGCAGTCCAGCATATAACCACGATGCTACCAGGGCTACCAATACGAGTAATCCTAACCATAAGTAAGTCTAGTCAGCTGATAAAAATAGCAACAAAAAAAAATAAATATGAACAATAACGAGGACAACACTATATTCGATCTGGCACTTCCAGCCATTCTGTGGATGAAAAAGCTGAGGCTTAGAGAGGTTAAAATATCAGCCCAAGACTCACATTTAATTCTAGCCCCAGTCTA
This sequence comes from Nesogale talazaci, assembly GCA_004026705.1. NCBI lineage: Eukaryota > Metazoa > Chordata > Mammalia > Afrosoricida > Tenrecidae > Nesogale > Nesogale talazaci. The sequence goes on along the minus strand of PVJH01014973.1, from coordinate 33,884 downwards.
AGAACAATTAATTCTCCCGGTGGCTTGCTGCATGCTGATCCTCATGAAGAGATCCCAGAAGATAAGAAGCCTGGCTATCAGAAGGAGTAGTGTCTGGGTCTGAAAGACTTCTCTCCAAACAAACAGCCATCTAAGCAAGGCTTCAAGTAAGTCCACGTGGAAGGAACCCCCCAGCCCATGTGATCCAAAGAGTGTTAATAATAAAACCCAAATCTGAAGGACGGAGTGGTGTTAGAGCTTAAATTGGGAACACCTGGTTTGCAAAAGGCTGTGGATGACAGTGGAACCCCCAAATCCATTTTCAGGGTCCTCACATGGATTAAGCCTCTACTGAGTCCCCTCTGACCACAGGCTAGGGATGGGAATAGCCTTACTTCGAGATGGAGAGCATTGTATAATGTTGATTATGGTTGACATAGTTAGGTTAAAATGTAGTCTCTTATTATTTGATCTCCCTTTTGACCTTCTTAAAAGTTGATATTTTAAAAAATGCAGTAGAAATACGAGTGGACTACACTTCTAGTACATCCCCTCTGATCATGGGCCAGGGATGTACATAGCCATGCTACACGCAGAATACATTGGAAAGTGGGTTACTGCCATTATAGTTCAGTTAAAATTTAACAACTAATCATTTGATCTTCCCATTGACCCCCTTTGCATTTGTTCTTGTTTTTTAATATTTTCTGCTTTTTTTCTGAGTGAGGTTTTCCTGTTTTACTTTGTTATTATTGCTGGTTTTTTCTTTTAAAAGTGCTTTTCTGCCACGAAATCCAGGAGAGACAAATCGATAGAGACAGTAACTGGATTCATAGTCCCTTGCGGGTACAGAAAAGGAGGTCGGGGATAGCGGGGAGCCAATGGCGATGTGGACAGGAAGGAAGAAAATGCAGTAGCAATGCCTGTGGTGATGATTGCACAACTTTTCTTAATATGATGGCGCTGCTGAACGGTATGGTTTGTGACCTAAATGCCAAGAAAATGGTTTACTCAAAAGACAGAGACATTAGCCCAAGGCTACGCAGTTATTCGTGGTCAAGGAGGGCCTCCAGAACAAAGACTCAGTCAAACCCTGCAGCCCGGGAGACCTGCAGAGGCCTGGTTCCTACGCCAGACAGAAGAGGGCACTGTGTGCCCCGGCCTGAGCCCAACCACAAGAGCCGCCTGAAGCCCTTGGGCTCTGTGGTTGTTGCAGGGGCAGGGACTGCTGACCGGGCTCCCACCTGTTCTCCCCGCTCCCGACATTGCGGTGGCAAGTCAGGCTGGGTTGCCAGGTACTCTGAGGGCCACAATGGGGGTCACCCACTCCAGCGGTGCCTACTGCCTTGAGATGTCGTTTTCCAAAGACACCTGGATGCCTCAGGAAGAAAACCAGTTTCTTGCGCCCCACCCCCCAAAGCTTTCTAAAATGAAAGCTCATCATGGTGTGGTGGTCGCTGTGAAAGCATTAAAAGATGATTCAAAAGCGTCTACCTCTGCCTTGAAATTTAACCGCGGGGCAGTGCTGACAACAGCAAACAGAGAAAGCTGAGGAGAGCAAGTTTCCCCGGGACTGGGGGGACCTGGTGGGTTGGAGGGTCGCACTGCAAGGTTCCAACCAGGACCCCAACTCTCTATTGCCCTGTTGACGCCAACCCCTAGTGACCCTTGAGGTCTTCCTAGGTCTTCCTAGGTTGACTTTGTGGGTTTCCAAGAATGTAACTCTGTTAGGGAGCAGACAGCCTCACATTGCTCTGTCATACTGGCTGGTGGTTTCGAACTGATGAGCCTATAGTTAGCAGCTGTGTCAGACAGGGTTCTCTAGAGAAACAAAACCAGGACACTAGTCATTCTCTTTATATATTTCTATAGCTAGAAGGACATATAGGATAAGAAATAAACAGTTAACTAATCTATAAAGCAGTACAAATGGCTCGGTGCACCTCACTTGCGTGAGACAGCTAGTAGACTGGCAGTCCTTCAAGTCTGGAGGGCCTCTGAATAGTCCTCTGTAGAGCAATTCAGGCTATCTGGTCACAGGCAGTAAACAACAAAGCAGGTCACCAACAGTCACCAGATGACAGGGCCGAACAGTTTCCAGGTCAAGAGATGTCTATCCCAGGACCGTGGAGAAGCAGGGCTTGAAGGAACCTCAACACACAGCTAGACAGGTCTAGCCACGGGTAGTGTAGCTTGGAGATCGAGGCACAGGACGAACAAGGCAGCCGGCTGGTCTGAAGATCCGAGAGCAAGGGTGGGACTCTCCGAGCCATTTCTATTGATCTTATGTGTGTTCATTGGCCGTGTTGTCACAACAGACCTATCTATCTTCTTTGGCCATGTTGGCACAAGTTTACCTATCACAGCAGCCCCACCACGAGGTCATTGGTGCTCCACACCTTTAGTCTCCTATCCCCGAAAGCAGAGAGAGCTAAGCCCAGCTGCAGTGAAGTCGATCCTAACTCTTGGTGGTGCTACGTGCATCTGTAGGCTTCCAGTGGCTGATTTTTGTTTTTCAGAAGTAGGTAGTTAGACCTTTCTTGCTAAGGCACCTCTGGGTAGACTTTGACCTACCCAGGCCACCCTAAAGTCAGCAAATAGGTCCTCTCTTTCTAGGCATTTTCTCTGGCTCTGGTAAACCTGTGTGAGGTGACCCATGGGGAGGGAGGCCAGGGCAGGCCTGCACATTGAGCTCAGCGCTGAGCCTGGCTGGCAGTGGGTAGTAAGGGGCTTCCAAAGAAGTCTGCCCAGAAGCTGCAATGCTTATCTCTTCCTAGGGCAGGAGACCAGCTACACCCACGCTCTTTAACCAAGTGACCAACTGCAGGTCCCTTGCCTCTTCCCTCTTTGGCTCACCCTGCTGGCTGGGGGTTCAGGCCTGAGTCCCCCTGCACAGTTCCTCCTAGGCCTCCAGTTTAAAGGGATAGAAAGGTCAGGCTGGAACTGCAGCCTGGGTCCACCTGGGGGGCCACTCCCCTCCTGAACATGTCCGTGAACCCTCTGTGTGGTACAGGCGAGCTGCCCAATTTTCCACTCTCTAGCAGCCCAGAGTGGGGGCTGTCAGAGACTGAGGGCTGAGGCCCTGGCAGCCCCGGCACATGGAGCCCCAGTGGAGATTGTTATCTCTGGTCCTGCTCTGTTTGCCTCAAGACCTTTCAAAGACACTGACCTTCTGCTGGCAGGGGAGGGGGACAGATTCCCAATCCCAGCCACCTTGGCAGCTGGTTTTCCTCCAAGCCAAGGCCACAGCAGCTGGGTGTGGAGGGGCCAGCCCTTTGCCCAGGAGAGGGAAAGTCTGTTCCGGAAAACAGCCAGCTTCTCACGCCTCCAAGACTTCTCACACACCGCAAGGGTTGCTGGAAGAGCAGGAACGCTTTCTCAAAAGTGATGAGTGCGCTCCCTGCCCCAGGGTGCCTTTGGGTTTCTGGTTAGTAGCATTTCTTATCATCAGACCTGTTTTCCCAGAGACCTAGATGTGGATGCTGGACTCAGGCAGTGAAGACGCAGGGGGACAGGAGAAAGGGCTCAAGAACCTTGGTGTTCTCAACGTACCAGGACTGTTGGTGGTGGTGGTGTATGTGGGGTACAGTCTGAGGGGTTGTGGGAGCTGCTCTGCCACTCCTCCAAAGAAAAAACAAATCTCAAATTCAGGCACGGCGACTGGTTGCAGGAGAAATGCCGGAGCAGTAGTATATTAAAGAGATACAGGCAGGCATGATGTGCCCCAAATGGCAGAGCCCCTTTCCACAGCCCTTCAAAGGCTTCTCCTTATTGCTGCCTCCTCTGGTCCCCCCAGCCCCTTCCAGACTCAGGGCAGTTGCTTTGCCTGCACCAGCGAAGAGGCAAGCTGTCTGATTGGAACCCAGCGCTGGGCGCATTTCCTGAGAATCTGTGCTCTTTCACAAGGGGCTCCCGTGGGTGGCAAGAGCAGACGTGAGGGAGTTCAGGAAACAGAGAGATTCCCGAAGGCACAGCACAGCTGATCCTCACGGTGTACCTCCCCGAACTGGGACACCAGGGGTGTCGTGGTTTCCAGTTGGGCCGCTTCCGGCAAGGTCAGCAGTTCAAAACCACCAGTCCCTTCGTGGGGCAAAGAGGAGGTCTTCTGTAAAGACCTGCCTTCTCAGCAGCCCCCGGGGGCCGTCTCCCCGCCCTGTAAGTCAGCACTGACTCCAATGTAGTGAGTTTGGGTTTTTTTTTTTGTTTTTTGTTTTATGGTTCTGGTTTGGTTCTCATCCTTTCTCATCCTCCGCCATGCCCTGCTCCCTGCAACTCCCTTCACTCTCGTTCTTTGACCTGCCGCTCACAAGTGAGCTGTTGGTTTCTTTTCTCTCGTCCTGGTTCCCACGGACAGAGAAGGTAGCAGAACAAGAGGAGGGCGAATGAGAGCAAGATCTCTTTCCTGCTGAGCAAAGCGGGGGAGAGAGAGAAATGGGATAGGTACCCACTCGGCCTCCTCTCCCTCCCCGCCTCAGGAAGGAGCTGCCCAGGGCCAAGGGTCCCCTGGTTCATGCCCCTGTCTGACTTTGAGCCAGACCCAGGAGCCTGCAGGAGGATTCCTCTCCCCTTCAAAGGTAGGTCTGCAGCTACGGAATGAAGACCACTAGCCAAAAGCCATGGTGGGGGGCGCAGGGAGGGGGGCGGGGAGACTCCAGCCAAGCACGACAACCTTTGATGCCGAGGGTCCTGAGGCCAAACCCCTGCTGGGTCTCATCGATGCGTCACAGGCACTTGGGCAGGGGATGCACCGCCACGCACCTGTTTTGTGGGGACAGTGATGCTCAGGTGCTGATCCAAATGCAACGGAACACTGTCGCTTCTTGGCTTTGGGGGTTCAAGAGCAAATGTAAAACCAAACCCACGGCCATCAGTTTGATTCTGAGGCCTGGCGACACCAGGAGTCAGTCACAGGATGGTCCACCTACGTGTTTTCTCGGAAACTCTCTTTTTTTTCTGGGTCGAGTGATTTTTTTTTTAATATCTTCTGGGGTGGGGGATAGGTTGGTGGGGATGGAGATGCAAAGAAAACTAACTCTGTGAGTCAGCCTGGCTTTCCAAAAGTGGGGGATGGAATTCCAGAGCCCAGGGAGAGAGCATGCATGTTGGGATTGTTATCCTTATCCCACACACCTTCTACCCCGTCAGGTAAACATCCCACTCCTAGCACAGAGGAGCTGTGACTGGCAGCTTAGAAACCAGGACAAGGGGCGAGCTGGCACGATTGAGCGAGCTTTGGTTCCCTTGATAATTCTGCGGTAATAACCGATGGCACCAGGAGGAATACAGTCCCTTCTCAGACCAGGGAGGGGCCCCTTAGAGGAGGAAAAGCCCCGTCGTACCAAACGCAGCAGGACAGACCACTCCTTAGTGGAAGTGTTCCCTGAAAAGAAGGGCCCCTAATCAGGTAGCTGGACCACAAGGCTGCGGTCACACCACCTCCTCCCCAAATTAAAGAAACAGACATCCTTACCGAAATGTAACAATGCAGTGTATTTGATTCACCAAAGACAGCCTCTCACCCTTTCAAGGCAAGTCTTGCCCCAGCTGGATGAAGCCTTGCAGGGGTTAAGCTGTGTGTAAAATCAAAGATATGTCTACTTTATGCCTAGGAATACTAACTCTTCTATGAATTCCATCTCTTCACATTCCGCTAGTAGTTTGACTCTGTTATTCTCGGAGAGTCTCTAGTGTCAAGATATAGAACAGCTAGGGGCTGAACCCCTCGATGGCATAGTGGTTGTGTGCGGGACTGCAGCCCACTGGGTTGGTGGTTCAAATCCAGCAGCAGCTCTCCAATAGCAAGGCTGGACCTCCTACTCCCACCAGGGGGCAGTGATGCCCCCCCAAAAAATATTAAAAAAAAGATATAGAACAGCTACTTTGGAAAGATCTTGGGGAAAAGAGAGGGATCCTTCTTAGCCTCCCAGGGCAGATGTCAATGATGTTCCAGGTGCACGCATGGCTGACTGCATTTGCTCTCTGAAATGCAGGGTCTGAGGGTCAGGTGAACCTCTCCTCCCAACACCCAGAGTTTTAAGAGGAGACTCCCTTTTGTTCTCCTCCAGAATGGAACCATGGTAACCTGGGGAGGGGAGGGGGGTGGTGAAAAAAGTTTGTGCATGGACCACACTTGTCCAAGTTGGTGTCCTCCCCGTTGAATAGATCATAGTCACTTTAGCTCTTGTGCACACAGACTTTCTGGAAAGGATCCGTGATTCACTAGCTCTGGTTGATACTCCAACAAGCTTCTGGCTATGGACCTCAGCAGGCAACCCAATGGGGAGTTTCAGCAAAATCCCTAACCCCCAGGCAGTTAGACAGATCCGAGTGACTTTCTGAGAACTCACGCAGGTGAGCTTCCCACCTCTCAGTTGAAGCAGACGGGCTGCAGGGCACGCTTCTCCATGAACACAATCCTTACAGCATTCTCCACTGCTCAGGTGTCCTGTTTCCATGGTCGAGGCAGCTCAACCTTGGGTGTCACCATAAGGTTCCCCCTTTTCAGAAAGCTCACCAGAGAACATGACACAAAAGCAACCTCGAAGAGGCAGCCGCACAACTCTAGGGGCAGGGAAGTGAGTCGTTTTGCTCGACTCTCGCTGTCACACCGCTGTGGGTATGGTGCTGCTGCAGGAAGCCCATTGAATGGAGGATGGCTGGAGCATGAGGATTGGTTATTATGTCTCTAAGGGCCATCCTGCCTCCCATGAAGCAATAGGGAGGAAGGAAAAATAGGGTCCTTGGAGCCTGCAACTCCAATCCTGGGGCCACTCACACGTGCTGGGTCCAGACCCTCGTTGGGGGCAGGCAGGTGGGGAGGTGGGGCGTGGGGCTAGCACGCAGGCTCAGTGGAGCTAAATCACATGGTCCTGACCCAAGGGCTCAGACCCAAGGGCCTATTTCTTAATGGAAATAGGTTGCCAGGCTGTTCCTCCACGGGCTGCTGGATGAGCAGAAATTGCCGACCTATAGGATAATCATTGTACACAAACCATCGCGACACCCAGACTCCTAAATCATGTGTGAACAGCATAAGGCGTGAGGGCTAAGTAAATGGATATACCTGACTGCACCTAGCCTAGTGCTTTCCTGGCCAATGGGGCATTCTCAGAAATAGCAGACTAATACCTGCAGTCCTAAGGGAGCAGCACCCTTTCAGAAATCCTTCTTAGGCCCCTACTACCAAAGAGGCCCAACCCCTCTTCACTTCCAGCTGTCAGTACCAGCTCTGTCTGCACATGGGTGACAATACCTTGCATATGCCCAGTTCTTCCTAATTCACAAACATCTTAAAACACAACTTCACCACCATGGAATCCATTGGAATTCATAGCAAAGAGTATAGGACAGAGAAGACGTATCCCTGTGGGTTTCTGAGGCTTTATGGGAACAGAAAGTCTTATCTTTCTCCTGTGAAACAACTGGTGTATTTGAACTGGTGTATTTGACCTTGCAGTTAGCAGGCCAATGTGTGGGCCCACCATATAGTAATCAGGTAACCAGGGCCCCTTGTGTGAGTGTGGTCAGTGATTTGTTAGTTCATACTTATGACCCCTGCCATCTCTCAGGCAGACCTCCTCAGGGAGCATATCTCACAGAAGTGACGGGTGATGCTCAAAGTGAATGAGAACATTATTCAGACCCGGGGGTCCAGCGAGGGACAGAGAAAGCCCAGTGTCAGTCACTCTAGCTTCCAAGGCACAGCTCCGTCCACCACTGGAGTGCTGCCAGACCCCTGGACCCAAGTCCTCACCAGCCCAGGCTCACCAGCACCTCCCTCCTCACCCCCCAGAGGGCCCCAGGTCTGGCCCCACTTCCTCCTTCATCTTCTCACCCAGGCTGTTACTCTAGTTTGACATCTCAGGCTCCTTGAGTTTGATTTTTTTAAAAATCAGTTTGCTTGGCACAGAACCCACAATTCAGTAATTCCATCATATCAAGAAGAATTGTACAGTCATTACCACAATCGATTTTAGAACATTTTCTTCTTTTTTTTTTTCACTCATTGTTATTGGCTCCCCATTCCCTCCCCCTGCAACCTACCCCTCCATACCCCTAAGAAACCATGAATCCAGTGTCTGTCTTTATAGGCTTACCTATTCATTTCATATACAGAAATACATTTTTAAAGAAAAAAACCTAACAACAATAACAAAGTAAAACAGGAAAATCTCAATCAAAAAGAAAGCAGAAAAACATGAAAGCTAAAACAACCTTCAAATGGATGAGAAGGGAGATCAAACGATAAGGCATTAAATTGTAACCTAACCACATCTGCCAAACTGCACTTTCTAATGCACTCTGCATGATAGATAGCAAGGCTAGTCACATCCCTGGTCTATGATCCGAGGGAATTCACTGGAGGCTTAATCCACAGGTCTTCCACCTCCTTCCCTTATCTTAAATGGAAACCGTATTTAAATGGGTCAAAAGAACATCAAATTAGATATTACATTTTAAGCTAACTTTATCTACCATCATCGTCTTGATAATGTTAAGCCTATTTTTCTATTTCTGTCCTATGAAGACAGACACCAAGACCCCTGGTGACACTATGGGCTGCACTGCAAACCGTAAGGTTGGGATTGCAGACCCACCAGTTGCTCACAGGGGAAAACATGAGGCTACCCACTCTCATAAAGATGTACGGTCCCAGAATCCCTGTGCAAAGTCTCTACAAGTCAGCAGCGCCTCGATGGCAGTGGGTTTCTTGTGCTTTGAGGGTTATAATCCAAGTGCCCTCAAGGGGTGGTCTTAATGGCATCAATTGTCACACAGTTCTTGAAGCTAAATGTTCGAATCATGTTCTAGGCAGTGTAGACTCCTTTGTCGGGAGTCCCAGGTACTGCTGGGTCCGTGGGAAATCCTTACACGACCTGTCTTGCCCTGGTGTGCTTATGCCTGCATCTAATCTGCTCTTTTTATCACTGAGAAGTGATTAGATTCAGAACCCATTCTAGTGGAGTCAGATCAACTTCACCTAGCAATTTCTAAATATGACTATATTCAGGGGATTACTCCCTCCCACAGAGTCTATCTCTGCTCATAGCAGCTCTACAGGCCATGGGTGGAATTGTCCCTGGGGAATTCTGAGATGATGAAGTTTTATGGGAACAGAATGTCTCATTTTTCTCTGGGGGAGCTGCTGGTGGGTTTGAACTGCTGACCTCTCAATTAGCGGCCCAGCTCAGGAGCATTCTACAAGACCACCAAGACTTGCCATCCAGAGGAATAGGGGTTAGTGCTGCCACACAAATTTGGGGGAAATGCAAATGAATCCATAGGACTTTTTGATGTAGCTTTGGCCCATACGCTGCCCGGATGCCAGCTCCTATGCACATGCTTCCATTTACATCCACGTATTCATTCAGAACCATTCAATAAGTGTCTGCCCTGTGCCAAAGGAGTCCTGGCAGTGTAGTGGATAACTCATTGGCCGGCAGCGTGTAACCCCCAGAGGATCCATAGGGGAAAGATGAGGTTTCTAAGTCTGAGAACCCTCCATGGGCAGTTCTACTGGGTCTCATTGGGTCACTATGAGTCAGAACTGACTTGATAGCAGAGAGATCAGCAGTTCTCTCCTCTCTCCCCACCTATTTTTATCGACTCATTTGTATATTCATAAAAAAGTGACGGAGCCAGAGTTCCCACATATCCTTCACCCAGCCTTGCCTGCTGCTAACATCTTACCAAAACCCGGCTCCTGAGATGCTACAGAACACGGTAGAACTGTCACAGTGGGTTTCTGAGACTGTAGCTCTTGATGGGGTAGACAGGCCATCTTTCTCCTGAGAGGCTGCTGGCAGCTTTAAACTGCTGGCCTGCTTCCCGTCCCATGTTAGGCCCCACATCACATGGTGGGTCAGGCCTCCCCGTCTCCTGCAGTCTGGGGTGGCCCCTCCGTCACGCCTCCCCTTCAAGACTTGGACTCTTTGGGTGAGCACAGGGCAGTGACAGTAGTTTGTCTTCGTTCGGTTTTGCAGTGTTTCCCCATGAGGTGACTGAAGGTGTGCGCTTGGGAGAACACAGGATGACCCGGGAAGCGTCTCAGCGCACGGAGTCTCAGGGCTCCTGGGGTCAAGATGGCTCCCTGGCCAGTGGCATTATCCTTAAGCATTCAGGCAAGGGAGTGCCTCCACAGCCTTTCCCGTCAGAGTAGAGCGTGGTCGAGGGAGGGAGGCAGTCTGCTCTGTCAGCTGAGGAAAGGATCCACCTGTGTGTTTGGTCTCGTCTACAATGGTTCATGGGTGTTTGGTCTCATCTACAATGGTTCATGTGCATGAGTCTGTGTCCCAGTGATTTCCAGCTCCCGCATTGCCGTCTTCCTCTGTGAAGTGCCACTCTGTGACAAGGAGAAGCCATGCTGTCTTCTCATTAATTTATTGATGGACTTGACCATTGGCGGTGTGAGTAGGCACTGCTTAAGCCTTTTGCAGCTGTGTTCCATGTGTTTTCCTAGAATTTGCTTACATTTCTTAGACTGGTTAAACACGTGTTATCGATATTGTTGATGATTAGTTATAAGCACTTGTAGGAAGCAGTTATGGAAGCGCCAACAGCAGCCGTATTGACAGATTTGTTCTCAGAGAAAACCAGCCAGGTGCTAGTGAAAACAAGACAAAGAAGGGAAGAAACTAAGAAGCAGCTACCGGTTGATTTTAGGGAAGGGGACTCTCCTCTCAATGACTCTCTCCCCGCACCTCCTGTCCACATCCGTGCCCACAGACCCAGAGCCTCAGCCACCTCAAGGTAGGAGCCATACTGTAGTTATTAAAAACAAGCTTTTTTAATGGTATGCTTATTTAAATTACATTATTTCATTCTGAACATATTTACTTTGAAATATCTGCGTACTGTTTTGTATACAAAGGCAGGGTTAGGGTAAAAACTTGATGGCTGAGAACAGATTAATCCATTTTCGGTTATTTCTTGTGGGAAAAAATGATTCAGAACTCAACTGTATGGCACCTTGACGCTCCTTTGAGAACGGGTCAGCATCAAGGTCGAGAGTTCTGCTGTAAAGAGCCTTAACCACAGACCCCACCCACCCCTGCCCTTTTATGTCATTTGTTACTCAAGTCTGAAAAAGTAACCCAGCCCCAGGACGATCACATGAGGATTGTCAGAGGGTTACTCTGCTTGCACAAACTAACAAAAGACTAAGCTCATGGCCACTGAGTGGATGCCAGCCCACAATGACTTTATAGGACAGGGTAGCACCGCCTCCCTGGGCATATGAAACTAGAACTCTTTAGGGATTCCTGGAGCTCTCTGTGCCTCATCTTTCTCCCTCCGAGCAGCTGGTGGTTTCAAACTTCCCACCTTATAGGTTGCAGCCCAGCGTGGAGCTGCTATGCCCCCAGGGATTCAAAAAAGAGAACTCCACACATCTCGCTGGGTGGTGGTATTAAGACAAATTCCCTCTGAGGAAAGAATGTGCTGGGTATAATCCCTTCCCTGCATTGTCTGAAGGGTCCCCTGCTTTCGATGGCTTCTCTGGCTGGCTGGGGGCTTCTGCAAAGCTGCCTGGGGGCTCTTCCTCGGCTCTCACTTGCCTAGCAGTGTCCACTGGAATGGGTTCCCTGGCACTCCTGTGACCCCCCCAACCTCATTTCCCCACCTACTCCCCACTATCCACCTCATGTCCTTCTTGGGCAACGGCTGGAACAGAAGGTAGGCTGGCTGATGAAAGTTGCCCCCGCAGAGGGCCCCACCCAGAGTGAGGGGAGACCAGGCAGGGTAAAGTAGAGGTCTGAGCTGGCTGAAAATCCCCACCAGCTCTCTCTGGGCCCAGCTGCGCGAGAGTATGGCTTAGAGGAAGCACAGCCATCCCAGGTCCACACAGCTCTGGTGTCGTAATGAGTTAGTTACACGCTGGGCTGCTGGCCGGAAAGGCATTTATTCCCTGAATTCGAGCTGGACCTCACCTGGGGTTGCTCTCCCCGTTGGTCTTCCATGGACCAGCCCTTGGGGGATGCTGGCTCTCTCTCAGAAGGTCCCAGGCAGCCAGCAGCACAGGCCTGGACACGCAGGCCTGGCTCTAGGCCAGCTACCTAGTGGAGACCTGGAAATGGCACACCTTCTTTGGCCTCTTTTTTCTTGGTTTGGGGCCTTTAGAAAGTTGGGCCTGGAGAGAGTAGGTCCCAGTCTGCAGTCTGAGGGCTGAGCTGTGCTGGAGGGAGTCCGACTGGGTCAGAGACTCAGCCTGGCTCTCTCAAGTGTCAATGCCATCCCTACTGGAGGTCTCTTTGTTCAGAGTCACAGCAGGACTGCTGCAGGTGACAGATTCTGAAATGGAGAGAGAGAGAGAGAGAGAGAGAACAGAAGAAGTGGATCTCCAAGGAATCCAGGAGGCAAGGCTCCTGTGTTAGAGTACAGTAGAGAAATAAATCCAGGGACAATCCTAGGTATATAAGAGAGCGTTTTATATCAAAGGGTAATTATATATTAAGAAAACATCCTAGTCCAGTCCAGAAATCCTCTATTAGTCCATATGTCCAATACCTGTCTACAAAGTCCTCTTCAGACTCACACAACACATGCAATGATGTTGAGTGCAGGAAGATCACAGGCCAGTGGGTGGAAAATATGGTGGATCCAGGGTAGGTGGAAGCACCTCAGCACTGGTTTGGGTCTCCACATGGCTCCTCCAGCTCCAGGACTCTGTCTCCATCAGTGTGGCTCCACGTGACTTTTCAAGCAGAGAGAGTGTATGTTCTGTCTCCAGAGAGGAAGACAGGAGTTCCCAGAATCCTCGGGAGAAGGCCATGTCCACACAGAGGCCTCACTGGTTATGGCCTGATTGACAAGCCAAACTCTACCACTTTGCTCAAATTGACAGGAAATGATGCCACTGCCACAGTTACAGAACCGGGGAGATGTCTGGTGGGGTACTCCACTTTGGGCGGGGAACTCACTGCCCCCATTTCCCACCTCCCTTGGATCTGCTAAGTTTTAGAGGCAATCAAATCCCACTGCTGGTCGAGTTGGTTCCGACTTGCGACAACCCAATAAGACAGAGTAAAAGTGCCCCTGGAGTTTCTGAGACTGTAAATCTTAATTGGAGCAACACCCTCATCTTTCTCCCGGGGACCAACTGAAGGGTTCAAACCATTGACCTCTTGGTTAACAGGGTGACCCATAACCCAGGGTGCCACCTGAATTCCTTTGGAGACCAGGACAGAGGCATATGGATGGCTCTTTGATGTCTGCTGAGTGTGATGGGGAGCCCAGACATGGATCCCAGAGCCAGGTCTGTGTGCCATTCTGACCCTGTGTGGCTTGAACATTTCGGAGCCTCAGTATCCTCCTTGGTTGAAGGGTCCAATGAGAGTCTCCCTTTCACTACCCCTGCCACAAGGTGACAAGGTAATAAGCAAGATGTGGGATTGTGTGTTAGTCTGGGTAGACTAGAGAAACAAGTTCATAGACAGGCATATGGCTATAAGGGAAAGGTTTATATACAAGAGGAATGGAACATGGCGAAAGCATTCCAACCCAGTCCAGTCCAAAGTCGTAAGTCTGATATTAGCCCATATGTCCAATATCAATCTATAAAGTCTTCTTCCAGGACTGAGCCCCGGTGGCGTAGTGGTTGTGCGCGAGACTGCGGCCCACTGGGACGGAAGTTCAATTCCAGCAGTGGAGCTGGGCCTCCTACTCCCACCACCGGAGAGCAGTGATGCCCCCCCCCCCAAAAAATAAAAGTCTTCTTCCAATTCATGTGCAAGGACACCAGGACAACCACAGGCCAGTGGATGCAGAGTCTTGTGTATCCAGTGGAGGAAGAAGCATCCCGGTGCTGGCAGGGGTCTCCCCATGGCTCCTCATTTTCAGGGTGCAGGGTCCATCAGCAGTATCCATTGGTGGTAGAAGCACCTCAGAGCTGGTTGGGGTCTCCACATGGCTTCTCTGGCCCCAGAGGTTGGTTTCATGAGGGTAAGCCCATGTGGCTTCTCCTCCAGCTACTCCAGTCTGCAGGACTAAGGATCGATCAGCATGCTGCCATCTCGTCAGTAGTTTGTCTCCAAGGAACTGAGTTTCTGGTCTCTCACCTCCATGGGGGAAATACTGTGAGATTTCCCAGAATTCTCAGAGAAGGCTATGCCCACACAGCGGTCTCATTGGCTATCTCCAGATTGACAGGCTAGACTCCACTCCTACACTCTTAGTTAAATTGGCACCAGAATACGTGACTGCCACAGATTGTTCTGGCACACATGTGCCTACTCCACAGCCCACAAACACAAACTCATTGGCATGGAGTCGATGCAGATGCTCAGTGTCCTCACAGGATAGGGCAGAACTGCCTTGGTGGCTTTCCGAGGCTGTCACTTTACATGGGCATCAAAGTCCTGATATACCTCCCATGGAGCAGCTGGTGGTTTTGCATTGCTGATGTGGTAAGGCCCCAGGGCTCCTCCAGTGGTCAGTAATCTTGAGCATCAGGCCTGTCTAATTGAAAAGCAGCTTCTTATGGTCTTGAGACTGTTTGGAGCTGGGGCAGTTAGGAAGAGGTGGACCATCTGTCCTCGCTCCTTAAAATTAGGTCACTGCTCTGCCCTTTGTGAACATCACGCACCTTCATTCTAAAACAGGGAAGAGCTGCTTCAAGGTCCTCAGAGAGCCCAGCACTCAGCACACAGATGCCCCCTGAGTTCTGCTGGCCCCAAGTGCCCGGGTGTGGTCTAGCATGGCCACAGCCTGCCAGACATGGCAGCTGAGCCGGGCAGCTGGCCTGGAGACTTGGCTGTGGGAAACCTGCCTTGCCCTGCCAGTGCCCCCAGGCCCCACCCAGCTGTGCTGCCCCCACTGAAGGCGGGTCTTGCAACTGGGGAGATTCCTGGTGGGGTGCTTCAAAGCAGACCCATCTTCTTTGTTTGCCGAAACTACAGGAGAGGGAGCTGTGTCCTGGGTCCTGTACACCCAGCGTGCTTGCTTCATCAACCTGTCTACCTGCTCCTGCTACACTACTGTATCTGTGTGATTTGTTCTTGTTTGTTTTGCTTTGTTCCCCCCCTCTCCTCCAGATTGTTCTACAAAAATAAACCCAGTAGAGACTGATTAGAAAATACATAGGAATCCATAGCTATTGCTTCGTCACTAGGAATTATGGTGGTGCAGCAAGTGAAGCAGTGGGTGGCTACCCAGAAGGTTTGTGGCTCAAACCCATTCACTGCCCTGAGGAAGAAAGCTGAGGCTGTCTGCTCCCATAAAGAGGGGCAGTCTCAGAAACCCTATAGAGACAGCGATTCCGTCTTAGGTGAGTTGGACGTGACTTACTGGTGGTGAATTTTTTTGGTTTGCTTTGTTGGTTTAAATATGGTGAAATATATATATATATGTATATATATATGTATATATATAATATTTGAAGAACCTGAACATAGGAAGGTATAAAAGTGAAAGGAAGAAGCTCCGCTTGGGAATCCATGGAGCCAGCTTCCCAGAAAGAGGAGAGGACAGTACTAGATCCCCGGGGCAGGATTTCAGAGACAGAAGGTCTTTCTTTGCAGGCGTTTGAGTGGATTCGAGTCACTAACCCGTGAGTGAGTCTCTGTGTGCTGAACCATTTGCACCATCTAAAAACTCCTGGATCAGTCCCTGAATCTTTTCATATTCACACTCTTCCACTGCTGGCCTGGCAGGTCCTCGGACAGTCCCTGCTCGAGGTCTTACATGAGGCTCTTGGTTGCTTGTAGCTTCTCCTTCTGGAATACATGGCTTCCAGATCACTGGGGAAGTCGCCTTGGAGCTTAATTGTCTCTACAAAGGTCACAAAGATAAACCAGACTTGGCTGTGAGCCCCCTGGAAGTTATAACATGAATGGAGAGGAAACGGATCTGTCTTGATTAGCCACTATGCTGCGTGCACCAGGCTAGGGTGCACGTCCCTGAAGGACGGTGTGCATGGTTTGAAGGGAAGCATGGACACTTCAGGAGGGACTGATGCTATGTGGGAGAGAGCCCAGGTCACTGGGAGTGTTCAGAAAGGATTCCTGGATAAAATGCCTAAGCGTTCCTAGATATTATAACCAGGTGGACATGACTTGGAACTCAGTTCCAGGCAGTGGGAACTGTGTGAGCTAAGACTTGAATGTAGGAAATTGCTGCATGTTTCTAGAGAAATAAAGCCACCTTAGAATGTGGCTTAGAATTTATTCCACCTTAAAATTTACTCATATTCCTAGAATGTGAAATTCAAGGAGTAGCAGCATGGGAGAGGGGAATTCACCATTGTAAGGGAATATTCCACTTCATTAACTGAGGTCACCGACAAAGAGACTTTGGTGGTGGAGCCTACGGTCCAGAGGTACCAACAACCTGCATCAGTTGTTCATTATTTGGCATTAATGCCAAATGATATTTGGGACTGTCTTCTCAGCTTGCGATTGAATAAAGCATTCTGGTCATGTGTTGATTGGATGATTATTTTGGGTTCTATTGGGCCACCCACCACACAGTCATAGTCACATTATTTCACAGCTTGAAGGGGAGGAGTCAGGCAGAGAATGCTCAGGAGTTCCAGGTGCACATGCTGTATAATTATTTCTACTTTCAGAAGTTTGCTCCATCCTCCTGGGCTGACCACGAAGTTCATTCAATCTTGCATTTCCTTGGCTCTGAAGTTAACCGTCTGTCCTTATGTTAGTCCGGGTAGACTAGAGAAACAAATTCATAGACATGCATATGGATATAAGGGAAAGGTTTATATACAAGAGGAATGGAACATTGAGAAACCACCCTGTTATAGGTAAACTTGTGGTGCCAACGTGGCCAAAGACGATAGGTAGGTCTCTTGTGACAACATGGCCAATGAACACACGAGATCAATTGAAGGGCGGAGATAGAAAAGGCTTGGCAAGCTCCAACCTTGCTCTCTTGTTTTCAGATCTTCAGACCAGACAGTTGCCTTGTTCGTCCTGTGCTTCGACCTCCAAGCAACACTACCCGTGGGACACCTAATCATGGACTGTGTAGCTGTGAGTTGAGGTTCCTTCAAGTCCTGGTTCGCCATGCTCCCAGGATATATATCTCTTGAGCTGGGGACTGTTGGGCTCTGTCATCTGGCTGACTGTTGTCAGCCTGCTCTGCTGTTTGCTGCTTGTGGCCGGATAGCCTGAATTGCTCTACAGAGGACTACTTGACGGCCCTCAAGACTCTAAGGACTGCCGGTCTACTCACGCAAGTGAGTTGCACCAAGCCATTTGTACTGCTTTATAGATTAGTTAACTGTTTATTTCTTATCTTATATATATCCTTCTATCTATATACATATATACAGAGAATTACTAGTGTCCTGGTTTTATTTCTCTAAGAGAACCCAGCCTGACATACACCCCAACCCAGTCCAGTCCAAAGTCATAAGTGCAATATTATAAGTCTGATAGCAGTCAATAAAGTCTCCTTTCGACTCGTGAAGCACGTGCAGTAGAAGCATCCTGGTGCTGGCAGGGGTCTCCCCATGCCTCCTCATTTCCAGGGTTCAGGGTCCATCAGCAGTATCTATTGGCATTGGGAGCATCTCAGCACTGGCAGGGGTCTGTCTATGGCTTCTCCAGCCCCAGAGGTCTGCTTCCATCAGGGCAAGCCCATGTGGCTTCTCCTCCCGCTCCTCCATTCTCCAGGAATCAGGATAGATCAGCATGCTGTCATCTGGCTTTGTCAGTAGACTGACTCCAAGAAACTGAGAGTCAAGTCTCTCTTCTCCAATGGGGAAATACCGCGAGATTTCCCAGAAGTCTCAGGAGAAAGCCATGCCCACACAGAGGCCTCCTTGGCTACTCATTGGCTATCTCCAGATTGACAAGCTAGACTCCACCCCTAGACTCCCAATCATGAAATTGACATGAGTCCATGACTGCCACAGTCCTTGTGTCTAATGATTTGAATCTGAGAACTGGATGAAAATCTCATTTGTGGATACCCTTTCTATCCAAAGCTGAAGATCTTTAAACATGATGGAATCCTTCCTTCTTGTCTTTCTAGCAAACGCACTATGTAAATTAGGCAGGGGTGGGATGGGGTTATATTTCAGATTAGGAGTCCATGCTTCTATAGCTTCAGAACCGTATCAGACAGCAAACGACATTTAGCTTGTTGAAATGTGTCTGTGTCACAAGGCTTTTGGGATGCTGCTCTCATGGACAAAGCTGTTGGGTTTGGGGTTTTGTTTGTCTACACTTGGCACTGAGTCTGGCCCATGGGCATCGTGATGACCCTGTTGTACTGCCTGCCTGTCACAATACGCACGGAGACAGCTGCGACCCTACCTGGTCTGCCGCATCCTGTGCTGAGGACCACTGGGCCGGGCTCCGGCAGCAGGCAGGAAGAAGGGGGTAAAACTGGCATTGGCATCATCGAAGCTTGAGACGCTCACCTGCCAGAGGTATCTCCTTATCTTAGAGGGAGTGGATCCCAACAATGGTTGCCGCGGGTAATGAGCAAGGCAGACTTGGCATTGCCCATAGCCATCAGTGTGGCTTTTTGGAAAGCCGGGGGTCTCATTCTCCCAACCTGTTTCCACATTAAAGAGAAGGAAATTCGGTTTCCTAAAAGATATGTCCGAGGACAATTGGAAGCCCGACAAAAGCGGGGCTGGTGGGGTAGAGCCAGCTACTCAGCCCATTACTGGCGCATCCGCACTGCGCTCACTCCCCAAGGCCAGGCACCCCAAGGCACCGTTTGTTTTGGGCTTGGGCCAGAGCCAGAGTTTCACAGCAGGGGGGACAGAGGCCAGATTTTTATTAGTTTAATAGCACACAGGGGGGCCAGCTTTGCTAGGAGAAAAAAATAAATAGGCTGGCCTGGGGCCAGAGGGGGCCCGTGCGTGGTGGTGGTAATTCCTCAAAGTTGTTTTTAAGCATTTTTTTCCACTCTCCTGCCAAGCAGCCAAAGGGTTTCCACGGCCAAGAACACGGAGAGCCGAGGCATTGCAAAAGCTCGGGGCTGGCGGGCACCCCGGGCTGCCCTGTGGGCCAGGCTCTTCCCCCAGGAGGGCCCCAGACCACAGCAAGGCCGGAGTGACAGGCCCTCTGTCTGGTTGTCCGGGCAATGTCCTCTCCTATGTTCTCTTGAGCGTTTGGCTGGAGTGGGGAGGGCTGTTTTCAGAGGGGATTTCATGCCAGAAACAAGGCAAGAGGTTGACTAGACAAGAGGAGGAGGGGACATCAGGTTCTTGTGAGTTGGTGGGAGAGGCAGAGGCCGAAAGCCATGCCTTCCTAAAAGACCAGCCCTCTGTTCTGCCATCTCCAAGCGATGCCTTCCTCCCTATCCTCCCTCCTCGGGTGAAAGAGAGATGACTGGCAGTCAGGATCATGGCCTCACTTGGTTTCTGGAGTTCTCACAGTTCTAACTTGCTGCCTCAGAGTCGAGTCTGACTCACAGCGACCTACAAGGACAGACGGGAACTGCCCCTGTGGGTTTCCGAGGCTGTACGTCTTTCCCGAAGCAGGGAGCCTCAACTTTCTTCCGTAGAGTCACTGGGGAACTTGAACTGCTGACCTGGTGGTCAACAACCTATGACTATTCACTACACCAGGACACCAGTGGGCGTTGATGCCTCCCCCCCTCCCCCCCCACCCCCCACCATAGCCCAGAAAGCAGAGCACCTAGCTCATGCAAAATCACGTAGCAAATGCTTTCTCAGTTCATCTGTGCATCCACCAAGACCCGTTGTTGGCTGCCTTCCATGAGATTCATGTTGAGGCTGATGTTCATATTAACGCCATGTCCTTCATGTCCTGACCCTTCCCCTTCCTTCCCGCTGTCCCCCAAGTCTCAGTGTAAGGCGCATGCCTTTTATTTATTTATGGTACGCCTTCTTTCGTTTGTGGAACTGCGAAGGGGCAGGTCTCCTCTGTCCTATGGGATTTCTATGTGCCAGTATTAGCTCAGCAGCCAGGCTTTGGCTTCTGATTGGTTCTCCTTCTTCTCTGTGCTTCCCTGGTAACCATTACATCTGTTCCTACCTGCCTAATCCAGATATTTCCTGAAAGTGGAATCAGATTTATTTTATATGACATTTTATTTCATGTCATTTCATGTATTCCCTTGTTTATTCACTTAAAGACCTGCATTCTGACATAAATGTCATGATGCCTACTCCCATCAAGTAGAGTCCATCTTTTTTTTTTTATCGGTACCCCAAAGAAGAGGTTCTATGTAGATCCTTATACTTGGTTCCCTCTTGCTACCCCACCTTCCCTCCACCCTTCCGGTATTGCCACTCTCACCACTGGACCTGAAGGGATCATCTGGCCTGGATTCCCTATGTTTCCAGTTTCTGTCTGTGCCAGTGTACATCTTCTGGTCTAGTCAGATTTGTAAGGTAGAATTGGGATCACGAAAGTGGGGAGGAATTAGTGAAGAACTAGAGGAAAGCTGTATGCTTCATCATTGCTACACTGCACCCTGACTGGTTCATCTCAGGCTGGACATCTTTACATGGAAGCAGCCAGCCTCATCTTGCTCTAGAGGGATAACTGGGGGTAGGGGTGGGGTGACGTGCTGACCTTGCAATTAGCAGCCCAACATTTACTGAGCTGTGTGAGGTACTGTCCCAGACACTCGTTTGATTAGCTCTTGATGGTCACAGTGTCCCACAGTCTCCTCTCATTGACTTTCTCTGAAAAGTTGGGTCTCTCTCCAATACAAGAGGTGATATTGTTTTTCTGCCCATCTGATACACGGGGCAAGGGAGGTGATTAATCTGCCAGCTTCCATGATGTCTCTTATGTTCTAGTTAGCCCATCCTCCAAAGATGGACGTGCACACATGAGGACATCCATCAAATAGTTATACAAGGTATGAACCTGCTCCCATTAGAAGCATTCCAGGTGATAACGAACAGGCGACATGACCTTTTGATTGATTCATCTTTTTGGTAAACACCATACCCCCTACCTCTCTGACTATTGCTACACGCAATGACCCTGATGAGTTGCCATGTAAACGCAGAACCGGTTCCCTCACATCCACTCAGGAGGGATACTGATGGGTGGGAGGTAGGAGAGAGAAACGAGGCCAGGCAGGATGTAGGAAATATCACAGTCGTTCTTACGCAGGGAATACTGGAGGCAGGGATGGTTCACATAATGTTTTCATGAAGGGGACCCAGGTTCGATTCCTGGCCAATGTACTCCAGGTACAACTACGAACCTGCCCCTGAGTGGAGGCTTGTGTGTTGTTAAGATGCTGAACGAGTTTTAGCAAGCCTCCGAAATAAGATGGATGAGAGAGGAAGGTCTGGAGGTCAATTTCTAACACTCCACCAATAAAACTCCCCTGGATCATCATGGTGGGATCTGCACCCGGTCAAGGGATGGAGACAGACTGGAGCAGGACCCAGCAGTGTGGCATTCCAATGTACATGGGTTGCATTGAGTCAGAGGCCAACTCCAAAGCTTGTCATTGGGTGCTCTTGAGTCCATTCTGTTCCCTGGCAACCTGATGCACAATAAAGGGAAGCACTGCCCCACCCGACGCCATCCACACAATTGTTCCCATGCTGCCACAATGTCGATCCATCACCTTGAGAAAGGTGAACAGTTTGAGTGCCACATGGGCTCATGGGCAGTCCTCCCCCGTCCTATCAAGTTCTGTGAGTTGGAATGAACTTGATGGCAGTGAGTGGAGTGGAGCACCATGGAGAGCCATAGTTCTCTAAGTGTCATTCCTGGACCACCAGCAGTAGTGTAGCCTGGAAACAATTATGAAACACAACTCCTCTCTGTTCTCCCCAGATGCACTAACCCAGCAACTTTAGGGTGGAGGTTGGGCAATTCATGTTTTAACACGCCCTCAGGTGATCAGGTCCATACATAATCTGGTGTTGATTTGGGGCTTGAGAGGATTAAGAGTGGAGGGGTGGAGTGTAGTCTGTCAATCAGGTTCACAGCCAATGAGGCCTCTGGGTGGGCATGGCTTTCTCCTGAGGATTCTGAGAACTCCTGTATTTTTTCCTTCTTGGAGATGGGAGACACTATCTCTCTTGCTGTTCACTCCCTGAGAGGTTCTCTACTGACAGGACACATGGAGCTATGCTGATGGCAGTGAGAGTCATGGACCTGGAGTCACGTGGAGACCCTTGCCAGCGCTGAGAAGCTGACAATACCACTGGATCCACAAAACTTCCCAGCCCCTAGTCTGTGATCTTCCTGCACTCAGCATCATTTCAAGTGTTTGTGAGTCTGAAGAGGACTTTATAGATCAGTAACGGATTGGATTTATGGACTTAACCTGGACTGGGCTAGGATGTTATTATTCTTATTTAGAGATAGGGAAACTGAGGACCAGAAAAGTGAACCCCAAGCCGACTACCCAATAAATAAATGGTAATGTCAGTTAAGCATCCCTGGTGGTATAATGGACCCATCATTGACTGCCAGCAGCAAGTTTAGCAGCTTGACATTGTCAACTGTTCCCTAGAAGAAAGGTGATCAGTTTGAGTGCCACATGAGCTCATAGGCAGTCCTCCCCCGTCCTATCAAGTTCTGTGAGTTGGAATGAACTTGATGGCAGTGAGTGGAGTGGAGCACCATGGAGAGCCATAGTTCTCTAAGTGTCATTCCTGGACCACCAGCAGCAGTGTAGCCTGGAAACAATTATGAAACACAACTCCTCTCTGTTCTCCCCAGATACACTAACCCAGGAACTTTAGGGTGGAGGCTGGGCAATTCGTGTTTTAACATACCCTCAGGTGATCAGGTCGTTGTTGGTTCCCACCCATGGTGAGCTCCCACACAACAGAAGGAAGCTTGGGCTGGTCCTGGGCCAGACCCACGGTTGTTCCTGGACATGAGCCCCTGGTTGCCGCCATGGTGTCCATGCATGTCCCTGGGGGCCTTCCTCTTCTTCGCTGCTTCTCTACTTTACCAAGCATGATGTTCCTCTCCGGAGCCCGGTCTCCCCTGACAACATGCCCACAGGGAGTGTGGTAGACTCTGAAGTCCAAGGAGAGATCCCCATACCTACTATGGAGACACCTGGGGTTGTGTCTTCCTCTGAGGCAGCCTGGTGGGGCTACAGTCATGTGCCAGTGAGTTGATTCCAGCTCATCGTGGGAGAGGAGAACAGGTCCAGAGAGTTTCCTTGGCCGAAATCCTCCTGGGAACAGAATGCCAGGTTTTATTGTCTCCAGAGCTTTTAGTTCAGGGCTGGCACTTACCACGTTACATCACCACATCTCCTTCCTTATTGGGTACCTATGAGAAGTCGGGGTCCCATGCATGTGAATAAAGTTGAAGTCAGAGGACTGGGCAAGCTGACTAGCAGAGGCTAGCTATGAACTTGACTGTGCATCATGTGGTGCAAAGGAGAGAGACATCTGATCCTGAGCCCAGCCTCCCTAGAGCATAATCCTTCTGCAGGTAATGGCCAGCTTTCCTGAGGGTTCACAGATGGAGGCCACAACCCAAACCAGGCTCACTGCCATCGAATCGATGCCAACTCATAATGGGGACCCTCTAGGACAAAGTAGAACTGCCCTATGGGTTTCCAAGACGGTAACGCTTTCAAGGCATTGAAAGTCTCCCAGACAGAGGGGCCACCCTGTCTTCACAGAGGGAAAGGCATTCTTGTCCAACATGCGGTGGTAAATCAGGATAAGTGAACATGACATTAAACCACGAGAAATGTCCCCTCCAGAACCCAGGCCTCTTTTGGGGGCCAATATTCTCCCACAGGAGCACATTTTGCTACACTTGCTGCTTCCAAATTTGGCAGAAAACTCCATCTCCAAAGGCCCCCCTAGGGTTGTGCTTCCTCCTAGTCTTAAGCCAAGCACTGTGTCTAAGCCTGAGAGCATCAGGCAGAAGGGAAAATAGACTCGCCATTGAAGTCTGCTGAAGAAGACACAATGGCTAAGCTCTCAGTTGCTAACCAAAAGGTTGGTGGTTCAAATCCACTCAGGAACTTGGGAGGAGCTTGCCCCCTATAGAGATTAGTGTGGTTGTTAAACTCCCTCAAGCTGATTCTGGCTCACCGCTACTCTGTGTGAAGACAACAGCGTAGAAAACCCCATGACATAGTTCTCCTGTCCCCAGGGGCCACTCTGGATCACAAATGACTCATCTCACTAACTCCTGAGCGGGGAGGGTGCTGGCGGAGGGAGAGAGGAGGACATTGGTGGGTGGAACACACGTGGCAGCACTAACTTGAATCCAAGGCATAATTCCGCCAGTACCAGTAAATCAGTGGGTGGAGTTGAATGCACTCCTGGAATTCCCTTAAGAAATCGGAAGAAAGGCCCAGGGGAGGTGCCTGGGTGTACTAGACTCAAGAGTAATGAGGACTCTCCCTCTCCATGCCTTTATAATCAGATCCCTGCCTGCGTCCTGCTGCACACACCCTGAGAAAGCCATCCATATCAACTAAAATGTAAATAATGAATATCACATTCCATTTCCTTGTACCAAGCGATGTTTGCACCCTAAACATTTTCACACAGGCAGTGTACTCTCTACCAATATTGGAAAATTATGCATTATCGCAATGTTGTTATGTTACCTGGACACCTGTACTTTCTGCACAGCCTTGGGCTAAGTAGCCGTAAAAAAAAGATGAGAACAAAATCCCTGTCTTCCCTTGCTCATGGAAGGAACCCTGTGGTGAAGTGGGTTATGCATTGCGTTCCTATCCATAAGGTCTACAGTTCGAAACCACCAGCTGCTCCTTAGCGAAAAGATGAAGGTTTCTAGTCCCATAAAGAGCTGCAATCTCAGAAACCCACCAGAGCCGTTCTACCCTGTCACAGTGCATTAGCATCAACTCAATGGCAGTGAGTCTGTTTTGAGTTTCCAGACTCATAGGAATCCCGTGGTCGTCCCTCATGGTTAACCGACCATTAAGATAGAGGTTACCGTCCACCAAAGAGTGACTCAGAAGAAAGGTCTAGCGATCTACTTCTTAAAAATGATTCCCAGAAACACTACCGAGTATAGTTGCCCTCTGACTTGTGCTGGAGTCGCCATGAGTCAGAACAGCCTGGCTGGCAACGGGAGTTAGTGAAAGTATGCATCATCAACAGAAGCAGCAACACGAGAGTGTTGCAGTCACAAGTGATGCCGAAAGGATCTTTTGCTGGATTTTATAATCTAGTCATACATAGATCCATCTGCCCGGGTCCTGCAGCAGCCCCTGGACAGAGCAAAGTAGAAGTCCTTGCATTGCTGTTGACATCTGATTGCATGCAGGCTGCAGTGGATGGAGGAAGCAGTCTACCCTTGAGAACCAGGGCTTGGTTGGTTGACCGGCTGCTGGAGGCAGCAGAGTTGGAACCATGGCTATTGGCTGCTCACCTGCTCTCTGGTTGGATGGTGTCAGCCCTGCGGGCGATGGGGGAGAGCAGAAAAGAGCAAGAAACAACTTCCTTCATAGAGGATTGTTTGTTGGTGAGTGGTGCTGCCATGGAGTCGGTTCTCACCCACAGAGACATCATGCACCAGAGAGTGAAACACTGCCCTGCCCTGCTTTGTCCTCAATGGTTCCTCTGTTGGCACCCATTGTTGCAGCCATGGTGTCCCTCCACTTCACTGAGGACCTTCTCTTTCTCATTGCCTGTCCACGTTATCAACATCACTATCCTTCTCCAGGGACAGGTCTCTCCTGACAACTGGTCCAAGTACCAAAGATGAAGTCTTGCCATCCTTGCCTCTCAGGAGCACTCCGACTGCACTTCTTCCAACACAACACCAAAGATCATCTACAAGACAGGAAGATGGGTCCAAAGATTCTTTACAATCCTCTAACCCACCAGCTCACAGAAATGCCGATGGCGGTGACTATTCCTCATGTAACAGTTGAGAGTGAATCATCAAATAAGACAGATACTTGCAGAATATTGCCTTCCACCTGTTCCAGAAGACTTCAGTTCCCTATTGGGCAGTGCATTGGGAGTGGAGGGCATTAGTGTGGGGACCTCAAAGTAAGACAAACTCACTGCCATCAAGTGGACTCTGACTTGTATGACAGAGAACTGTCACATAGGGTTATTTTTAAAAATCATTTTGTTGGGAGCTCATACAGCTCTCATCACAATATATAATACCTTGTGTCAGTAT
Source organism: Nesogale talazaci (assembly GCA_004026705.1). Classification (NCBI taxonomy): domain Eukaryota; kingdom Metazoa; phylum Chordata; class Mammalia; order Afrosoricida; family Tenrecidae; genus Nesogale; species Nesogale talazaci. The sequence continues at coordinate 7,845 of PVJH01014973.1, read as the reverse complement.
TTACATCTTGTTTTCCTTTTTGGGGGGAGGGCTCATACTACTCTTATTGCCATCAATCCATCCATCCATCCATCCATCCATCCATCCATCCATCCATCCATTGTGTCAAGCACATTTGTACATTTGCTGCCATCATCATTCTCAAAACATTTGCTTTCGACTTGAGCCTTTGGTATCAGCTTCTCCTTCCCCCCCTCCTTCCTGCTCCTCTCTCTCTCATGAACCCTTGATAATTTATAAATTCTTGTTATTTTGTCATACATAGGGTTTGTTTTTGGGGGAGCATCACTGCCTTCTGGTGGCCTTAGGAGCTACACAGCGCTGCTCCTGAAAGCCACTGCTGGATTTGAACCGTCAGCCCTTGGGCCGCAGTCCTGCACTCAACCACTTACACCACCAGTGCTCAGCCCATACATAGGGTTTTTAAGACTACAACTCTTCATGGATTATGGACGCTGATTGCCATGTCACTCATTTATCCACAGAGCAACTAGTAGGTTTGAACTTCTGTCCCCTGCCCCTTTCTCAGCAGGGTTCCCTGAGTGGTGTGAGCAATGCATAGAAGATGGATTACAGATAGCCAAACTTCAGGAAGCAGAACCTGTCTTATACTGCGCTGTTGGGGATGTGGGGGCCCAGGCCTTTTGTGGACGTGAAGGTTAGCAGTCTGACTGGTAGATCCCATCAAGTCTGGCTCATACAGGCAGGACTTTGCTGCCTAAACCTCCAAAAGGTACAGCTCTCAGCTTTTCCCAGATCAAGTATATGGGTTTCTTCTAGTGTCTACTCCTTCTTTATAGACACGGACTACAAAGTAGGGCATGGTGACCCAGTGGATGCGGCCACCAACCACAATGTCAGAGGTCACTGGGAGAAATGCACAAGAGCAAGATAAGAAATGGACCTTCTTAGAAAAGCAGGGGACAGTTGAATGCTTTTTAAAGGGAACCCATCTCACTGGAAGGGATAGCGGTAATTAGATTTAATATGTATTTTCTCTGTGCCAGGCTTGTGCTAAGCACTCAACCCATACAATTGTAATTCTTTCATGTGGTAACCCATAAGCCCTTTGTCATCGAGTTAATTCCGACTCTACCCACTTCCACAGGGTTGATTCCAACTCCCTTGACCCTGAGGGACAGAGTTAGAATGGCTCTGCCACTAGAAATCTTTGAGCAGGCTTGTCTTGCTCCCATGGATCAACTGGTGGATTGGAATCACCAAGCTGGTGGGAAGCAGCCCGATGTTTAATCCACTAAGAATTCATTCAACTCATCGGAATTCCTTCTGACCCATAGGAGAAATGCCTTTATTTTTTAATTGTGTTAAGTTTATGTGTAAGAAACCATTTATCATTTCAATTTTCTGCACATCTACGACTCTGGGTCATTCCTTGTGTTCATCAAGTTAGGCAACCAGTGCCCTTATCTATTTTCAAATTTGGAGGTAGGAATGCTTCTTGCCTTGATATTACATGGGAGGAAACTGAGACTGAGAGAGGCAAGTAGACTGCCGTCTTCTCACAGCTATTCCAACAGTGACAGAAAGTTCCAGTTGAGTGTGGTGACAGGTTCTCTAGAGAAATAAAACCAGTACACTAGTCATTCTCTTTATATATTTCTATAGATAGAAGGATGTATAAGATAAGAAATAACGAGTTAACTAATCTATAAAGCAGTACAAATGGCTCGGTGCAACTCACTTGTGTGAGACAGCTAATAGACTGGCAGTCCTTGGAGCCTTGAGGGCCACTGAGTAGTCCTCTGTAGAGCAGTTCAGGCTATCTGGTCACAGGCAGCAAACAGCAGAGCAGGTCACCAACTGTCAGCCAGATGACAGACTCCAACAGTCCCCAGCTCAAGAGATGTATATTCCAGGAGCGTGGCGAAGTAGGGCTTGAAGGAACCTCAACTCACAGAAACACAGTCCACAACCAGGTGTTCTACGGCTAGTGTCGCTTGGAGATCAAGGCACAGGACAAACAAGACAGCCAGCTGGTCCAAAGATCCAAGAGGAAGAGGTCAAGGGCGGGGCTCATCGAGTCATTTCTATCTCCACCCTTCAATTGATCTTACATTGGCCATGTTGTCACAATAGACCTATTGGCCATGTTGGCACAACAAGCCTATCACATGAGCTGACACTTCTGCAAGTGTTGGGCAAGATGGATGCTGCCTTCACTGGTTCCCCTGTGAGGCTCGTCTCTGACCTGGCTTGGGTCCGGGTCTTCTTTTTCATCTCTAAAGATTCTCATTTCACTCATGGACAACGCCATTGGTTAGCTAGTGGCTAACTGGAAGGGCAGCTGGATCAAGGTCCCCCAGAGAGAGCACTAGAGCAAGACCTGATGATCATCCATTCAACAAACCAGACTGTGGAAGGCAATTCCACTTCGTCACATGAGGGCCCACCATACTCCGAATTAACTCATCTGCTTTGATTTTTCACCTGTTCCAATCTGTGAATGTCCCTGGCCTCCCCATATGAAGTCTGTTTTCGGTAAGGCTGCCCAGCCCATTTCCAGTGGGCAGCATCTCCCTCCTGTCTAGGAGAAGAGTCCTGTGAGGAGAGGGTGGCAATGACCCAGGTCCACAGTCTCACAGACTAGCCTGGCTCCATCCAAATTCTTTCTTCGGCAAAGAAATCTCTCCCGAGCCACGAAAACGTTCTTCCCTAAACCATTCCCGTTCAAGAGCCTATAAAACCCTCAAATTCCCAACCTCACACCTCAGGAATGTAATCACCTTCTCACGTGGTTACCTCTTTGTCTTGGCTGTGATTTAAATCCAGATTCTCTGGTGCTTCATTTGTTCTAGAAGAGTGATGAGTGGGCTTCTGGCTGCAAAGAAAAGATAAATAATCATCACTTAAAAAGATAAACAAAAATTCCATTTCCCTTAGACATTCCCTGGGCCACATGGAGAGGTACCATTTCAAAACATCTGGAGGAACATGCCTGGTTTTCCTTCCAAGAACCTCCACGGAGTTTTTGTGGGTGACCACAAAGAGTATCAGCCACATTCTTTTATCAGTAGGAAATGGATCTTCAATTTACATAACTCTAATAGACTGCACTTTTCGTGTAGCCTGAGATCATGTGTGCATATTTTCTAAACAGATTCCCTGGAGGATGGTCTCAGGATATTGACCAAGTTGGATTTGGAAAGTGGTTTGGTCCATTCATGGCCAATAGAGGAAACCAACTTCTATAAAAGAACTACCTTGGACCAGAGGGCACAGCTGGAGTTATTTAGCTGGGGTTGGTGTGTGTGATACCACACTTGGCCTTGGGAGCTGGAAATTCTGGAAAATTCAGACATGACCAAATCTCCTAACTTAGTCATAATTATTAATTATTTTTGGGTCTCATTGAAGCAGGCATGGCTGATTGTGGCAGACGTGGCAGTGGACTGGATGGCCGCCGAGGTGGAGCTCTGCTCACCCCCATATGAGCTGATAAACATGGGGCATTTGGGGACAAGTGAGTCCTCCCAGAAGAGGGTGGCCTTCCTGGGGCGTGAAGGACAGGTGAGGTTTCACCCAGACCTTCTACATCAACTTTTTTCTTTTGACTTTTTTTTTATTGTAACTGGGTGAAGAGTTACAAAGCAGATCATTAGTTTTACATTCAACATTCATTTGCAAACACAAGATATTTCGTTTCATCTCATGGACTGCCATTCCCTCGATGTAATGTCACTTATCCCACTTCTTCCTGTGTTTCCTATTTCCATTTCTGCCTTCTTTCTAAGCCTTTTGAACTTTGTCCCGAGACCCATGCTGCCCCTTTTATCACAAATGAATGGTTATTCTAAGGTGTGAGTGCTATTGCTTTCTGTTAGAGTTATTGATCCCCTTCTCCACCTGTCTAGTGTTTGGTTGAGAATTGAGCGCAGTGGGTGAGTTCAATTCCAGATCTAAAGCATGCCCAATGGCCCTCGTCTCAGGAGTTCCACCAGTCTCTGCTGACCCGTAAGTCTGTTTTTTTTGTATTGATTTTGAATTTGGGTCCACTTTTCCCTCCCATTACACCTAGAGCTTGCTAATGTGATTCCTTTCAGAGCTGTTGGTCGAGGTGGTGGGGCACCAGGTAGTTCTTCTGGTTTCAGGTTTATAAGATTGATATTTATGTGGTCCAGAGTCATTTAGACTCATTGTTTCCTTGTCACCTCCTTCTTTATAAGTATCAATGGCAGGAGTCTACATACATTTAGTGGGGTGGAAGGAGAGGGCAGGAGGGGAAAGGGGAGAGAAGATCAATACTCTTTAGAGTTTAGCTCAAAGCCTCAAGCATCTGGATCTGAAGAAGAGGGATGATAGACATGTGGACTGTGTGAGCTGATGGCCCAGAGACCGGTTACAATGAAGCAAGCTCAGTTTTACAGACTGCCATTCTACTGTCTAGAAGTGCAGAAAGCTTTCTCTAGTTATTTAGGCCAGAAAGCATTACTAACATCAAACAACTTATCTTAAATATAAGGCGCCTTAGTGTGGCAGTCCTGTGCTTATGTTAATTTCATGATTGAGATGTAAGGGTGGAGTCTAGCCTATTAATCTGGAGCTAGCCATTAAGTAGCCAATGAGGCCTCTGTGTGGGCATGGCTTTCTCCTGAGACTTCTGGGAAATCTCGCAATATTTCCCTCGTGGAGTTGAGAAGCTTTTCCCCTAGTTGTTGGGAGTTAATCTCAGAGTCAAGGAACTATGGACAAGACAAGATGATAGTGTCCGAGCTGCTGCAGAAGCCAGACGAGAAGTCACACGGCCTTGCCCTGATAGAACCAGACCTCTGAAGCTGGAGAGGCCTTGAGGGGAGCCCTGCCAGTACTGAGTTGCTTCCACCACCACCGAATGCTGTTGATGGACCCAGAGCCCTGGAAGTGAGGAGCCATGGGGAGACCCCTGTTGGTACTGAGACTCTGCACCCACTGGCCTGTGACTTCATGAGTCGGAAGGAAACTTTATAGACTGATATTGGGCATATGGGTTAATATCGGACTTATGACTTTGAACTGGACTGGGCTGGGATGCTTTCTCAATGTCCCATTCCTCTTGTATATAAACCTTTTCCTTATATCCATATGCATGTCTATAAACTTGTTCCCCTAGTCTACCCAGACTAACACACTTAGGCATGTCATTAGCTATCCAGACCCAATACCACTGCCATTGAGTTGATTCCGATTGCATTCATTGGCCAGGACTCCTTAATACTCCCAACAACAATGGCAGGCAGTCTGAAACTACAGTCTGTGGATGCCACGCAAGGAGTTGGTACCTTCCTTGTTAATAAGAAGTCCTGGTGTACTCATTGGGTTGTTAGCCACAAGGTTGGTGGTTCACCCCCATCAACACTCTGTGGGAGAAAGATGAGACTGTTTGCTCCTGGGAAAATGGATAGTCTTGGAAGGTTCCCGTGGGTCAGAATCAACTCAATGGCGGTGGGCTGTTCTGTTTCGATGAATAAGCTGCATTGTGGGTAATGTTTTATCAGCAGGATTTTATAAGCTAGAAAAGAAGGTCATTACTTGCCATCAGCGATTGAAGCTGTAGAGAAAAGCTTCTGACCCTGAGCTGGAGGTTGAAGGCACCAACCAGACAGCATAGAAATGACCAAAAGATCATGAGAGTTCTTGGGAGAGCACCAAGAAGTGGGATCTTCAACTCCTTTATGTTTTGAGGACTGATCTGGTCCCCAAAGATCTTGATAAAGGCACCAAAATTAGCCACACTGATAAACGCCCAGCCAAAGACAGGCTTCTGTTTACAGAATCTTCTAATCCAGTATACCACGCCATGAGGCTTAGCCTCCATGAACCATATACTACTCCATCATTTGCATATCTTGAAAATCCCGTTTAGAGAGAAGGCCTTCATTCAGCTGGATCCGTTTCTCTGGAATGGTGGGAGAGAGAGCAGACCAATGTGTTCCTGCCAGGCAGCGTTCTACAGTCTTTTCAAATCAACGGAGCTACAGGACTGATTATTGGACCCCACTGGAAAGCCGAGTCAAAAGATGGGGGTGGGAGTGGAATGTGCTTGTCTTGGAGAAGGCGGTTACAGTTCTGTGGGTGAGTAAGTTGGGTTGGGTGACTTGGCATTGGGAACACAGCGCAGCATAACCTGAAGATACAGGTGCTATTGCCAAGTGTGGTGAAGAAATCAGATGGTGCTTGAGCTTGAGTAGCAGAAAGCCTAGCACCTGGGATCTTTAAGGCTTGTTGCAAAGCAAGCAGTCATCTAGGTGAGACATCAAGTAGGTCTACATGGGAGATATACAGCAGCCTAGGTGACCCAAAGATTATAAATAATAAAATCCAAATCCAGAGGAGGAAATGATTTCAGAGCTTAAATTCTTAAAACAGGTTATGGGAAAACTATGGGTAACAATGGAAGTCTAAACTATGTATCCAAACTTGTGATCCCATTCCCCCTTATCCTCCTCCCCCACCCTCATGATATTCCCACTCCCACTTCTGTTCCTGAGGGGCTTATCTCTCCTGAATGCCATATGTTCGAGCTCTTGTCTGACCAATGTGCACACTCTGGTTTAGCCAGATTTGCAAGGCAGAACTGGGTTGTGGTAGTGGGGGACCAGGAGAGCATTCAGGAACTAGAGGAATGATATGCGTTTCTTTGGTGCTATACTGCACCTTTGTTCCTTTCTCATAACCCTTCTGTGGGGGGATGCCCAATTGTCTACAGATGGACTTTGGGTCTCCATTCCAATACCCCCTTTTTGCATCAATATAATTGTTGTTTTGGATTTTCGATACCTGATACTTGATCTGGTGGACACCTCATGCTCACACAGGCTGATGAACTTCTTCCATGTGAGCTTATTTGCTTCCCCGCTTGATAGCTGCTTGTTTGACTTCAACCTTTAAGACTCCAGATGCTATATCTTTTGATATGCAGGCATCATCTGCTTTCTTTGCCACATTTGCTTCTGCACTTATGTAGTCTTCAGTGATTGATTGTGTCGGGAAGGTGGGTATCAAAGAATGCCAGGTCATTAGAACAAAGTGTTCTTCTGTTTAGGGAATCCTTGAGTAGAAGGTCCAAAGTCCATGTGCTATCTTAATACTTAGTATATAAACATATGTACATTGGCCTCTATCCTTTTCATTATAAATTAATATATTTACTGCTATACATGCCTATAGCTACATCTCTATAAATACCTCCTTGTCTCCTACTTCTTTCCTCTATTTCCTTTCACCTCCCTCCTGTCCCACTATCATGCTCACTCTTCATTGGGTTCTCAGTAATTTCTCTCGGTACATTGAACTTGATCAAACCTCACCGGGCATTATATACTCTCCTTGCCATCAGTTTTAGATCTCTTGTTCTCATATCCCTGAGTTTGTTGGCTTCCTGATCTGGATCAAAGCTCAATGAGTAGACCACTACCTCAACGGGGCTCTGAAAATCACCAAGGGAGGCCATTCATTATCAAAGTGGACGGAAATAATGCTGAGCAAGAAGAAGTCAAGGAAGAGGACAGAGGCTGGACAATATCTTTAAGCAGGGTTTCAAGGGAGGAAGAGTGAGTGGAAACTGCCTTCAGAGAGATAGTAGGGAATGTCGGCAGGTCAAATGATCTGGGATGAAATGTTTCCAGCAGAAGAGGGCAATCAGGTATTCAGTAGGGAATAGTGTCACAGAGGAGTAATCAGTATCACACTGAGGAAATACACTCAGAATTAAGGACAAGGGGATCTGAGGGTGGTTTTAACCCAGTAGTTTTCAGAAAGCCAGTTAGTGAGCTGGATTGCAGGGGTCCCGTTGATATATGTCACAGCTAAAGGAAGGCAAGGATGAGGACAGAAACAAGTCCTCAAGCA
>PVJH01014972.1:0-55120 GCA_004026705.1 Nesogale talazaci | reverse complement strand
ATCACTATGACTAGGAACCAACTCGATGGCAGTGGATATTTAGAGACCAGAAAGCAAAAAACCAAGAGATGAAATCTGGCAGTTACATAATCTGTCAACTTGAGCTAAGGGGTGGAGACTAGCCTGTCAATCAGGGCACAGCCAACGGTTCCTCTGTGTCGGCATGGCCTTTTCCTGAGGATTCGGGGAGCTCCTTTCTCCCTCCCTGGAGGTAGGACACACTCTCTCCCTGCTACCCATTCCTGTTGACAAGCCACACGGAGCCACACTGATAGAGCCAGAGCCCTGGAGCTGAAACAGTCACAGGGAGACCCACACCAGCACTGAGATGCTTCTACCGCCACTGGATCCACAAGACTTTCCACCCACTGGTCAGTGATCTTCTTGCATTTGAGGTCATTGCATGTGTTGTGAGGACTTCACAGACTGATATTGGACAAATGGGCTAATATCAGACTATTGCTGAATTTTATGTTATATAATTCAAATGTATTAAAGAGTACTACTGCTATACTTATGTCCTCAATAAGTGATTAGCACTCATTAATTTTGAATTAGACAATTACACCTGGGGAAACTGGAATACAGTCCTGGAAGGAAGGAGTGGAAAGAGTCATAATCTTGGCACATGACTGATCTTATAAATAAGCAACTAAATCTTAGTTTCTAAAATCATCACAAAATTAGATTATGGAGGGGCTGAGCCCCGGTGGCGTAGTGGTTATGCGTGGGACTGTGGCCCACTGGGACGGAGGTTCAATTCCAGCAGTGGGGCTGGGCCTCCTACTCCCACCACCGGAGAGCAGTGATGCCCACAAAAAAAAAAAATTAGATTATGGAGGCATGGCCTTTAATTATAGTTACAGAATAAATCAATGTATAAACAAATAGCAGAGGCTACCATCATACGTTTTCTCTTTAAATAATTTTTTTTTAATTTGCTTTAAGTCTAACAGGAATACTGAGGCAAAGGAATCATTTCACTGGCTGATCAAATTGTGAATAAATCTAAAAGTATATTAGTAATTAAATAGGAATTTGTATAAACTGGAAATTTTCACATTTTGCTGCAAATACAAATGAATCATAGTATGGATAAATGGACTATATTTCTAATCAGCCAGAGAAACAAAGAAGAGCAGAAGACAGGAGGAAACACTCATCTGCATTCACTAGAGGCTTGAGCACAATCTGCTGACTCAGTAAAGTAGTACTACACAAAGTAACCCAATCAAAGATGTACCAGAACTTTGTATGACATGCTTCTGATAAAAATTAACCAGAATTTCCCTGTGATTCATGGAGGAAAAAGTCCACAGCGCCAATGTATATATCATATATGAAATCATCTAAATCATTTTGTGACCAAAATGAAAAAGATAATTAAAACAAGAGGTCTTGTTCAACACAGGTATAAGATATATACTCTTATATATATACTTATATATATACTCATATATATATATATACTCTTAGTATATACTCTTCACCTGTTGAGTAAAGATGGAAAGATCCTATGATAAGGTTGAGAGCAATTGTACTAAAGCAGAAACCCATCGATTAAGATCCAAATTACAGTAATGATGCAAATAACATTTTAAGGCTAATATCAGTTGAAAAGAAAAAGGGGTTTCATCTATAAAGGAAGCTATATGTAAAGTATCTTATATGAACACCAGGAGCCTTGCGTGGCACAGTGGATAAATACTGCTGCTAAGTGAAAGGTTGGTGGTTCATACCTACCAAGTGCTCCTTGGGAGCAAAATGAAGCAATCTGTTTCCATAAAGATTAAGCTTGGACTGAATGGGCAGTTCTGCTCTGTCCTATATGGTCTTTGGGAGCCAAATTTGACTCAATGGCAATGGTTTATTATAGCAGAATACTAAAGACATCCATAAAAAAGCGGTTGCATAAATCATTGTACATTCATACCACAGAGTACAGTATAGAGACTCTGTATGCATGTGTATTAGGTCTGAGAGACTACCTATTCTATTGTGCCTACTTGTATCTATAGTCTCTCTATGTACTCATGCAAATCTATTGTATTCATGCATGTCTATGGTAGAACTAACTACGAGATATGTTAAGAAAAGGAAGGGTAAGGTACAGGACAGTGTACACACTGTAGGATAAGGAGCTTTATTTTTCATTAAATAAAGAGTAAAAAGTCAAAATGATGATATAAAAATACCTGGTGGTAATTTCTTGGCAGTGCCTTTTTTGCTTCTTGAACTTCTGTTTGCAGAAACTTTTTTGTCCTTTCCCAAGGAGGCCTGCTCCTCTGGGGGGCCTTCACCAGGGGTGTTGGCTGAGTTCTCCCTGGCAGCTGCCTCGCAGTGGGATGTGCAGCTGTCATTGTTGTTGAGACTGTCCTGTTCAAACCCTTTCGGTTTTCCCATTGCACCCTCACTGCCAGTCAGACACTCGTGGCCAGCTACCTCAAGCTGATTTTCATTTTCATCTGACACAGAAGGCAGGTGTGTTACTGTACTTTCCACAACTTCACCAGGATTACACCCATCTTGCGGCTCTATCTGCAGGTTATAGGCAGGTGTTTCACTGTCATCCATTAGAGCATCCTTTGTTGAACCATTCACGTTTCGTTAGAGTCCTTCCATGTCTCCAATGACAAGAAGGAGGGGGGAAGCTACTTCATTTTCTAAGCTCTGTGGATTCCCTGGGATCTTCGATTTCCTCTTGGGCTGTTTTACTGTAAATGGAAAAGGGAGAAGGAAATGACTGAAGCACATTCCTTTTCGCCCTCCCCCCCCCGCTAATCACTCTTCCCCCACTTCACGGGTTTTCTCTGTAATACAGTGGTTCTCCACCCTGCCTTGCCCAAATCCTTCCCTAGACCAATGGAGTCAGACTTTTTGCTGAGTCAGGCAAATACACATACACATGCACACTAATTTGCATAATTTATTCATGTTATTCTGATATACAAATCACCCATATAATTCCCATGTATATACTGGTTGGGGCCCATTGCCTCAATGATGAAATAAATTACTGATAAGTTGTCTAAGTCCTTCCACGAGGGGGTACCTCCAAAAATCCAAAATTGGGTTTGGCAGAGTGGAGCTTTCATAGTACACATTTTTCTTTTTTGACATCATTACACTGTTTATTGCCCAGGTATTTAGCATACAAGACAAAATCCCACCCTTTCCTGAACTATGCACTCTAGTGCAGAGGAGAGGCAGGAAGAAGATGCACGATGGGAGGGGCAGTGGAGGGGCAGCGAAGGCCCTGCCGGTGGCATCACACAGAATCACCACCGTGCCAGCTCGCCTTCATCTGGGGAGTGCGCGGGGAGGGGGGGGGGAGGGCGCGGAGAGGCAGGAGAAGGGGCGGCAAGGGGGCTAACCCGCATGTTCCCCATCCCAAGGCCCCCACAGGGCACTGCGACTCCAGCTGTCAGGGCTCCCCAAGGTCCTCGGCTGTCCTCTCTGCCCCAAGGCTTTCACCTCACCATCACGCGCACCATCACGTGTGTCACTAGTACAGCCAGGGCTTCCATGATGCCTTCGCTCTCAAGCGCCACACGAGGACAGACACAGCTCTGGTGGGGGGCGGGGGGGTAGTCCAAGGAGAAGCAGTGAGGACCCAGGTGGGATGGGCTAAAACGGATGGGGAGTGCTTGGGGATATGGAGATTCTTGAGTTTTCGCAAACAGGGCACAGACACGGCCAACGTGAGATCCGGGCCGGGCCCTGGGCAGCGGCAGGGCTTGGCAGAGAAGGGGAGTGGCGGTGGCTGGCTCACTTGGTGGCCACAGTGGGGGGCTGTGCACACGTGGCAGAGTGGCTTCGTTCTCGTGGGGGAGGGGGGGTAGGTGGGGCACCGTGCGACCACAAAGACACCACCTCCTGTGGTGGCCGCTCTCCTGGCCAGGGTGGTCGGGGGACGCATCTGCGAGAGAATCGGATCGGGGTTGACCTGGATCTGGCTGGGGCGGGCTTCTGACTGCCGGTGAAGTGGGATGCGATGCTGTGGGACACAGCAGGTTGCTACAGTCCTGGCTGAACCCAATATCCACACAGCCTGGTTCAGAAGTACCAACCGGTTCCATGCATTCTGCATTTCTCCCCCGCTGGGCGAGCATCAAACAACTGGCTCTGAGTTAGTGCATCCTGGGGAGTCATCTGGTCACAGGGAATTTTTTTTGTAAAAGCAGTTTCATTCAAACCTTGATTGTGTGTGTGTGTGTGTGTGTGTGTGTGTGTGTGTGTGATGGAGGATTTAAGAGAACAGCGTGGCGTGTGATTGTGAAATTTTGTTTCCTGCCCACGAAAAATGCCACAGCAACTGTTATGATGTTGCTCGCACAGCTTACAAGGGCAGCACTACAGGGGAAAAGTCAAATGTAAGAATGGTTTTGGGCTGAGCCCCGGTGGCGTAGTGGTTGTGCGCGGGACTGCGGCCCACTGGGACGGAGGTTCAATTCCAGCAGTGGGGCTGGGCCTCCTACTCCCACCACCGGAGAGCAGTGATGCCCCCCCCGCCCCCCACAAAAAAAAGAATGGTTTTGGTTTTTCAAAAAAGGTGAAATGTCCATTGAGGACAAACCTTCTTCTGGACATCTGTCAACTTTCAGAACAGAAAAAAATGTCACTTCAAAGAGTGTTCCATCAGGTTGGTTAATCAAGCTTTCTACTTAAAGGCTCTGAAAAGATTGGCTAACAATGTGTGACAAAAAAGGCCTAATTTGGCTAAGCCCCGGTGGCATAGTGGTTGTGTGCAGGACTGCAGCCCATAGGGTTGATGGTTCAAATCCAGCAGCAGCTCTCCAGGAGCAAGGCTGGGCTTCCTCCCACCACGACAGTGATGCCATAAAAAATAAACAAAGGCCTGATTTACGACAGATGGGACAGCGCAACAGCCATCGGAGTGCCCCGGTTGAGGCAAAAAATAACATGCTTCTCTTGCTCTATGCATCCATCTCACCTGACCGCCTTCTGTGCAACGTCTTTTTGTTTGTACAAAGGAAGAGGTACATGAAAGGGCAGCGATTTACATTAGCTATAATTTATATTAAGTAGATGTTTTTGCTATCCCTTAGTGTTACCCAGGAGGCATCCACAAGGGGCAGTTCTAGTCTGTCACATAGGATCACTGTGAGTCGAAATGATAGGGAACCAATTTTCTAGAGTTTCTCAAATGTCAGGCAGGTGGATTTCCCATCCATTCTCCTATTCCTACACTGAGAGTGAGCAGGAATTATGGCATAGCATCTTTCCTCTGCCTGCATTCCTAGCACATTTCAATTGGACTGTACACCTTCATTAATATAATAGGATAGTTATCTTAATGGAATTTCTACTCAGTACAGCCCTGTCCATCTTTTGGAAACATAGATAAATAATATAATTTTGCCTTTTTCTCCTCTTTTCTAATATGCTACACCAAAAGCATTTCAATTAGGTTGGTTTACCAGTATAGACTGGTAAACCACTCTTAGGTAAGCGAAAAAGGAGAAATAGACCCATTTTACACACATGGAAACAATAGGAAATCAAATGACATATTATTCTGGAAAAATTTGCTGCATAAGACATCTTTAAAATATTAAAGAGCAAACATGTCACTTTAAGGACCAAGGTACATCCAACCTAAGCTGTGGCATTTTGAATTATTTCATACATATGCAAAGTTAAACAATGAATAAGGAAGACTGAAGAAAAATTAAAAGCTTTGAATTATGGTGTGAGTGAAGAAAATTGAAATTACCACAGACTATCAGAAGAACACACAAATCTGTTGGGGGGGGGGAGGGAAGAATCATCAGAATGCTCCTTAGAAGCAAGGATAGGTAAACTGTCTCTCATGTACTTTGCACATGTCAGGAGAGACCAAGCCCAGGAAAAGGTCACAAGTCTTGGAAAAGTAGATGGGAAGCAAAGCAGAGGATGCATTGACATCGTGGCTGTGTGAGTGGCACAGAACCAGGGAGAGTTTTGTTCTGTTGCTCACACAGTTGCTATGAGTCCAAGCTAAACAATTTGTAATGTATGCACAAACAATACAAGGGGTTTGGGAGTTATAAATACAGTTGAGATCATCTTCAAAGCAATTTGTTGCCCCTAAACTGTACCTATATTCTATATGACTTCCTAGGACTACACAAATCCTCACAAAAGAAACAGTGACATACTGCAACCACTGCTTACAGAGCAGAATGTGGCATAGTTTGCCTTTTAAAAGCATGAGAGTCAGTGCTGCCCAAGTTTCCAGCCACTTGTGGCAAAATAGCATTCCAAATAAGAACATTGTATAAAAGTTATTTGGCATGTTGACTCTGTACAGCTGAAGCCTCTCAAGCAAACATATTCAAGTTAGGTTTATATGAAACTTAAAGAAAGGGGCTATAAATACAAAATTAATTTAGAGTAACATATTAACAATAAAATAGTCTACATTCCACCAAAAGCATAACTTTAATCTTAGGGATGATTCTGTTATCATTTCTGATAAATCTTTATAGGTGGTTATAATATTAAACATCAGATATTACTAAACATCTTTAAAAGAATGATTAAATATAAACTATTACCTATTTAAATGTTTTAAAGCGGCTGTGGGTGTCAATTATTTTACAATTTACATATTTTCACTTATAGAGGATACCAAAATTCTTCCAAAAAATTGTGATTAAACTTCAAATTTCAATTTGATGACTTATATTCAGACCAAAATTTAAGGGAAGGCAATTACCAAACCAATAATAGTTTATGAGCCCTATGTTCAAGTTTGGCTACTCAGAGTCAACCCAAAACTAAGAAAGGAAAAAGAAAATCAGCAAAACTCTAGATTATTCTTTGTATTGTGGTGGTGTCATTACACTTGACATTTCATCATTTATTGTCCCAGACATCTTCCAATGTCATTTATATCTCATTGCTAATCAATTGTTTACTGTGATTAATGCTCTCTTTGCTGAGATATCTTTATCTGCAGGCAATGCTCAATCAGGTAGTTCATGACTTAAGACGCAGATGAGTTATCAAGAAGCACAGCTACTACTATCAATATACCTATCTAGAAGACTACACCTTTCTGGGGCAAAATTATAGAAAAATAAATGCTGGGGATATGTGAAAAAGAAGTGTTGAATTACATGAAAACTCTCCAAGATTTTGTACAGAATAATATGATAGAAAAAAATTAGTTGAAGCGTTTATAAATCAAAAAGAAGCAAAGTTGACATGGACGAAGAGGCAATCTTTCAAATAGAAAAAGGTAAGTATACTGTATAGCTGAAAAATCAGGAAAGGTGTGGTGTGTCAGAATTGGGGCACAAGACCACTTTAAAGTGTTATAAAACACAGCTGAGCCCTGGTGGCATAGTGGTTGCGCGCGGGACTGCGGCCCACTGGATTGGCTGTTCAAATCCAGCAGGAGCAAGGCTGGGCCTCCTACTCCCACCAGAGGGCAGTGATGTAAAAAAAAATGTTACAAAACAAAGATGCCACTTTGAAGACTATTGTGGACCTGATCTAAGTCATAGTATTTTCATTTGCTTCATATATTCAATGAAAACTGAACCATGAATAAAAAAGAGAAAAGAAAAACTGATGTATGTGAACTATGATGCTGCCAAAAATATTGAAAATCTATGGACTGTTAGAAGAACAAAAACATCTGTCTTGGAGGAAGTAAAGCTAGAATGTCCCTTGGAAGCAGGGATGGTGAGGCTTGTACTTTGGACTGATTATCAGGAGAGCTAAGTTCCTGGAGAAGGGACATCAGGCTTGCTCCAGCAGAAGGGCAGCAAAACGGGAGGAATGTAGAGATGGACTGAAACAATACTGTCACAGTGAATTCAAACATAGCAACAATGATCAGGCTGGCACATCTGTGAAGCATTTCTGTGTTCCCTTTTACACGGGAGTCACTATGAATTAATTGAAAGCAACTTGATGGTTTCTAATAATAACAATATATGATAACATATCTGTGTTTTTTTTTCCGTGTGACTTACCTGTATGTTTTTATGGAATGTTTCCAAACCACAATGACAAATAAAGATACTGATAATAAGTAAATAATAATAAACACAGTAGAGGGAAAAAAGAAAGCAATGAAACAGATACTTGATTATCACACTGATTTAAGGCAGAGTTATTGGAAGGCAATGACATCATAAGAGAGAGACTACTTATATATCAGCAATGAAAAGTATTCCTCAGATAAGTGGTTCTCAAAAGTGTTGTGACACATAATGAGAAATTAACTTGCATTAACATCCCGTATACACAAAATAAATGTATCTCACAAAAATATTTTGAGACAAACGTTTCTCGAAACAACACCTGAAAAGCACTCTTTGTGAGACTACAAGTTTTTATATGTTCATCAAGACACATTAGGTTGATCCCACACCTCCACAAAGGGTACCAACCACAGCAAAAAGGCTGAAATTAATAACATCTCTGCTGAGGGCCAGTTTGCAAATTTGCAATTATCGCTAAACTGCTAGTTTCATAGGTGTGGACCCTATGAAACTCAGAAATAAAGCACTTATATTGTTGTCTATGATTTCAAGATAATGTTTCTGATTTGTAGTATTCCTCTCCGAATTTTGCTAGCAAATCCAAAAGTCATTCCCAGTTATGATCATAACAGAAAAGTGTCTTCCTTGACCTTTATCTTGCTTAAAAGATTGAAAGAGCCTGTCTGCATCCACTGATCACAGAGGCATGTTTAAACATCTTTTGTTTGGAATAAACTCATGCATGCATGAATTGGAATCACAGTAACAATATTTTTACTTACTCTCGTACTGTAAATATTCCAACTACAGAAATTATTAGAATTGTAATTAAACAATATAAATGCTCACTAAAGGAAATATGTACTATATTGTTTTACAATTTATTTATCTGTACTTACTTATTTCCTGTTTTCAGAATGTAAACTTCCATATCATATTATCTTCTTTTTTTGGTATTCCCCGCCCCCCCCCCGCCCTACTAAATTCAAATATTCCTGGCACTTCATAAATGTTGAATACTGAATCTAACTAATAAGCCGTCCTTCTATAAGTTTCTTTAAGTAAATTTATTTTTGTTTTGTTTTTGTCTTTTGAGGGGGGCATCACTGCCCTCTGGTGGTCGTGGGAGCTACCCAGTCTTGCTCCTGGAGAGCTGCTGCTGGATTTGAACCGTCAAGCCCATGGGCTGCAGTCCTGCACTCAACCACTACACCACCGGGGCTCAGTTCCAGTAAATTTATTTTTTACATAATAGTATAGCACAAAAAGTTTTAAAATATTTAATAATAAAAAACCCACACTTTTATAAGAAATTAGGGCTTAATATTTTTAAAAGGTTGTAAAGAGGGAAAATTTATTCCATAAGAGCAAGAAAGAAAACTGTGGCAAAGTGTACAACATAGCTGCAAGAATATAAAAAGATAACGAAGGGAAAAAGCAAATGACTGGTTAGAGTCAAAAGTAAAAGTAATGGGAGAAACCATCATGCAAAAGTTTTATTTTGGAAAAAAAATAACTCAAAATATAAAGAAACAAACCTACAACGATCTGATTTATGAGCCTACAACAAACAGGACAAATAAATTGGGTGAAAGGAAGCCATCTGTTTCACTTTGCTCAGTTCTCTCTTTCATAATCAGGCTCGGGTCAAAAGAGCTTACACGTCTGCAGAGCCTTGGGGTTCAAAATCCACGTCACAAATGGAAAATGACAGGTTAAAAGCTTAGAGGATAACCAAGTCATGTAAAAATAGAGTCATCTCTAGATGACTAGATCACATACATGCTTCACTTGCACTAAGTAAGGAAAACAACAAAAAAGAAGCAAATAGGAGCTTAAGGGCATCTCTAAGAGTCCAGAAACATGGCAGGTTAGCAGTCATTGTGAGCAATTGTTTCAATGAGCAAACACATTATTAATTAGAAATTTTGTCTAACATTCCACTGCCTTGGGGTGACTAAATTTTTGCTGCAAAATGTTCCTGGAATTTAACTGTTTCTATATCATTTGAAGATATAGATCGGCAAATCACATTTATATCAAGTTCTCAGAAGAAACACAAATATTTCCTTTAAAGAGTTCCCTACTTTGCTCGCATACACTGGGAGGAAATCACAGTCAGTTTGCAGGAAATCATTTTCCTAGACACACGAACAAGTTGCACGGATGGGATTTTAAACATCTTTTGTGGTACAGCAGGCCACCACCAGGAGACATAGTTGCTACAACTAACCTATGCAAAACAAACAGTAAAGATGAATGGAAGGGTTAAACTACCCGCAAGGGCAGACGAGGTAATTTCAGACAAACTCCCTGCTGGGACCTACTGGAAAAACTGGCAGATGGCGACAGGTAAGAGGCCAAAAAAGTGTAGCAAGCTTTCAGCAGATGGACAGAATGTCTTGAAATGAGGTGGAGGGCCGAAAGTTTCACCTGGGATCTAGAAGGGAAATCGAGCCTAAGGTAAACCAGCCCTCATCCGGACTGACGACAGGCAGCGACATCACCTCATCTCCGAACCATGTGAGGTGACCTGTGGCGGCAATGTTTTGTTCTGTTAGCCATAAGGGCACGATGAGTTGGAAAAAGCTCCGCAGAACGTAGCAACAACAGCCTTCAGTCTAGTTGGAAGAAGAAATCAAATAAAGATCCAAAATGATGTCCACATTCCATCTATAACATATATACTCGAGTATAAGCCGACCAGAATATAAACCGAGGCACCTAATTTTACCACAGAAACTGCACAAACATGAGCTGAAACACTCGGCTTATACATGAGTTTATACGGTAAATGTATAAATAATAATAGTTTAAAAAAAAACAGGCACATAATAGATCCAAACTTGACCAAAAACCAGCACTTAACAGAAACAAGCTCACAGGAGATCCCTATCTCCAAACTCACTGCCATCACAAGTGAATTCTGACTCAGAGCCAGCCTGGGTGACCGAGGAGAGGAGCGCCCACAGCTTTCTGAGACTGCTCCTCGTTATGACAGCAGAAAGCCTGACCTTTCTCCTGGAGCCCAGCTGTTCTAGGGAGCAGCCACTCTGCCACCGGGAGATCCATTCATAGACTGGAGGTAATGAACTTAAACTTAATAAACAGGAGAGAAAGAGAGACAAAAATACAAATCTTGACACAAGGAATCCAGGACAGAGAAACTCCTCAGGAACAGTAAAGGGAATGGTGATAACATGAGAGTAGGGGAAGATTGGAAAGGAGGAACTGATCCCAGTGATTGACTTATAACACCACCACCCCATTCAAGGGGATGAATAAGAGAAACATGGGGGAAGGGAGATGTGAATGTGTACGAAATGAAAAAAATAATTTGTAATTTATCAGGGGTCCAAGAGGGTGAAAGGGTGTGCGAGGGAGAGAAAATACAGAGCTCAAGCAGAGAGAAAATGTTTAGAAGATGATGATGGCAACATAAGTACAAGTGTGTTCGATACAACTGATGTATGGATTATCATAGGAGCTGTAAACCCCCCCTGATAAAATGATTAATAAAAAATAAAAATTTAAATTATTGTGGTTAGAAAAAAAGCAAATATATATTTTACAATTAAAAATACCGGCTGAGCCCCTGTGGTGTAGTGATTGTGCACGGGACTGCGGCCCACTGGGATGGAGATTCGATTCCAGCTCCACAGAGCAAAGGCTGGGCCTCCTACTCCCACCACCTGAGGGCAGTGATGCCCTCCCCACCCCCAAAAAAATACCATTGAAATTACTCCAGAGGTAGAACTCAAAGACAATCCTAATTGATTAAATTTCTCAAAGGTTCTGGAACAATGAGTAAACAAGTATTTATTAACTTAATTCATTCAAAAGTCCAATAACTTAATTAAAACAAAAACCCTATCTTATTTAAATGAGCTGCTAAATGGAGGAGAAAAAAAAAAAAACCTTCCTGAACTCCATTATCTGATCTTCAAATTCATCACTGATATATACTTGGCCTAGCTAGACATAATTCACTGTCATAAACAAACCCTTACCTATACTATCCTTTTCATATCTTACACTGATTTACTAGCATTTTCTTTCTGTCATAATTTTAAAAGAAGTAACAGATTGTAATTGAGAACTTAAATTCACAAAGTTTTACATTATACCAAAAAAGAAACCTGGGTAGATAAATTACCCTTATATATTATAGTTGACTTGGCAAATATGGAAGATTGTAGGGCCACTGTCGAGGACCCTGTGAAATCAGCTCTATAACAAATTCAGAGTCATCATGCTTTGTTAAGGAGACCTGGTGACACAGTGCCTAAAGCAATCCACTGCTAATTGCAAGGTATCCATTGTTGGAATCAACTAGCTGTTCTTTGGGGAAAAGATATGGTAGTCTGAGTCTGCAGAGTTACTACGGGGCAGTTCTGGCTATGAATTTTGTTTGTGATTTTTCATGCATTGTCTTCAACTCAATCACATGATACAAATAAACTATACAATAGCAGTTAATAGCAGAGCCACTTATGGAAGGGTTATCAAAGATATGCTGGTCAGTTCTCACTGTAAGAGAGATTCTGTCTGTTTGTCAAGACTAACCATCACTAGTACTCCTGTTCTTTAGGGAGTTCTGATGATAAAGTGGTTTGTAAGATGGACTACTAACTGCAAGGTCAGCAGTTCAAAACCAGTAGCCACTTCCTAGAAGGAATGATGAGATTTTCAAATCCCATAAAGATTTAGTCTTGGAGATAGGAACTGGAAACACAGGAATTCCAGGACAGATGATCCTTTCAGGACCAGTGGTGAGAGTGGAGATACCACGAAGGAAGATGGGGCAGAAAGGGGGAACTGATTACAAGTATCTACATATACCCCCCTCCCTGGGAGACGGACAAAAGAAAAATAGGTGAACAGAAACGTTGGACATTGTAAGACTTGACAAAATAATAATAATTTATAAATTATGATGGGTTCATTGGGGGGGGGGGTAGGGGAGGAGGGAAAAAATGAGGATGATGCCAAGAGCTCAAGTAGAAAGAAAATGTTTTGAGAATGATGAGGGCAACAAATGTACAATTATGCTTGACACAGTGGATGTATGGATTGTACAAGCCTCCAACAAAATGATTAAAAATAATAATAATAATAAATATTTAGTCTTGGAATCCATGGCAGCAGCCCTACTCTGTCCCATAAGGTCATTGTGAGTCACAGTCAAGTTGATGGCAGTGAGTTTTGGGTGTGTTCTTGTTCTTTAATCTGCCACCTCTGACATTCTTTGCACTTCTTTATGGAAGTAACAGAGTGAAGTTTCTAAAAGGCACAATTGGAATTTAAAGAATCAATTCTTTTATATTTTAATTTTTACTTTCTTGTGTGTGCACTGGGGGAAATCTTGCAGAGCAAGTCAGTTGTCCATTCAACAATTTCATGCACTGATGGCTATCCCCTGTGTGCCCCAAACTCTCTGAACTTTGTCCTTTGGTAAATGCTGCCCTTTTGCTATTGAATCATTGTTTATTCTAAGGAGTTCACACCTCCCAATTGTTATTGTTCCTCTTACAGAACACCTATTGTTTGACCGAAAACTGAGCAGCTCAGGTGAGTTTTGTTTCAGACCTGAAAGTTCAGTAAGGGCTATACACAGGCTTGCAGGAGGCAGGGGGCTCCATCAGTCTCTTGCTAACCAGTAAGCCTCCTCTTTTGCTGCTGTTTATTCTGAGTTCTTTTCCACATTAAAAAATTCTTAAAAATCCTGATTTATGTTGAAACTGTACTCAAACAGATGCCAAAATGTGATGAAACTTCACTTTCACCTACCACTCAGATTTCAAAAACACTAATATTGTGTGGTATTTCAAAGTTTAGAAACATTCTATATTTAAATGCCACTCTAATTGAAGTCCATTCTAAATATCATAATAAGTTGTTTCTTCTTAGCAATTTACGATTTTTCTAACATAAATTTAAGGCTAAATTCTTATACCTACATAAGAAAGTAAACCTGTTTGCAGAATCAGAACACTTGCTTGAATATTAACTCATCTTTTGGGATCTAAGTTTTCTCTAAGATCCCTTCTAACTTAAGTATTTGATGATTCTAGTAATTGGTTGCTTTCTTAGTACTGTCACTTCTCATTTATTATCGCGTGTCTAAAACAAATACATATCACTTTTTTCATAAGATTCATATCAATGTCTAGTTTTTATTTCCTATGTCAGCTGCAAATGAGTCACTTGTAACCTACTTTAAAAGTAACAGTATGGGCAAATATTTGCTCTGCCACCTTCACTGTATACCTTTATCTTGAAAAACAATGATACAATATTTTCCTTTGAATCAGACCATGATGCTTCAGTGCCACTTCCAGGAGAAGACTAGTTTTGAATTATGTATGTTTTACAAGTGCTGGTTCTTTGTCTTTTACCCAGCATTCTTTATAATCAAGAGAACACTGGCCAGTATTAAAGGTGTAGCGCAAGGAAATAAAAGAAAGCAAATAAATCTTCACGTGAAGACTGAACTTCAACCTTAGAAATGCAGTGCATTTAACTGAGTTAGTTGGATGTCAGCATAGTCAATTGTGACTTACTTACATACAATGAGGGAAGGAGAGAGAGAGAGAGAGAGAGAGAGAGAGAGAAAGGGGGCACAAATTGCCTTTGGGAACTTACGCTTAACACTCATATGTTTATCACAATATCACACATAATAGCAAATTGATGAAAACAACCTGAGAGTCCAACAAGATATGGGTGGATGGATGGATGAATGGAAGGATGGATGGATGGACAATGGCCCACACAAACAATAATATGCAACATTAAATAATGATAATACCTGTATAGTGCCTCACAGTATCGATGAACTTGGAATATAACAATGTTGAGTGAATAAAGTCAGACAAATATACGAAACTGCTGCTACTGAAGCCATTAGAGAGAAAAGATTGATACACAAAACACTCTTTGATGTTATCAGGAAAAGTAGCAGAAGGGAAGAGTTGATGTGTATGAATTTGGGTGAAGGGAAGGAAGTCCACAGCAAGGGGAGGTGCACGCAATATGATCAAGGCATTGGAAGGCACTGGGCAGTGGTGAAGATTAAAGAATAGCAGTGGTAAATATTATTACACACACCGTCCTGTTATAACTGTCATAACAACTAACTTACAAGAAGACACATGAGTAGATACACATTTATACTGACGAGGTGTGTGACGGCCTATGGGAGTACACTCACAAGCTTACTTTTGGCAAAAGATATTTTCATAGAGTTGTCTGTATGTGCTTCAAACACACTCAGATAGACAGGAGAGCACACAGAGAACAAAGCTATCCCAACATCTTAACCATAACCAAACACCTGAGGGGCTTCTCCAGGAACATCTGCAGCAATTGGAATGACAGTAAATAGAAACAACGTTCTACTTTGCTGAGTAGAAACAGGGCCTTCAAAGCTTGCAAGTGACCACTTAAAATACAACTATTGTTGGGCTGAGCCCCAGTGGCGTAGTGGTTGTGCGCGGGACTGCGGCCCACTGGGATGGAGTTTCAATTCCAGCTCACAGGAGCAAAAGCTGGGCCTCCTACTCCCACCACGAGAGGGCAGTGATGCCTAAAAAAACAAAACAAAACAAAAAAACTAAAAAAAAAAAAAATACAACTATCGTCTTCTTTCCATGCAAAGTTCAATGAAAATCAAAGACTCAGGAAAACAATCAGTCCAAAGGACTAAAAGACTACATGAGCCATAGCCCCCAGCTAGCCAGAGACAGAAGAATTAGGTAGTGCCTAGCTACCACTACCACTTGGCTCTGACTGTGGACACAATAAAAGGGCAGAGAACAATGTAGAACAAAATTCAAACTTCTTTTTGAAAAACTAAGCATACTGGTCTGATAGAGACTAGTGGGACTCCCTGGACGAGCAGTTCTCACCCTGAGAGTTGTAACCCCTTTCAGGGTGGGCGGTCCTTTTACAGGGTCGCCTAAGACCAACAGAAAACACATATTTTCCAATGTCTTAGGAATCGAGACACCGCTCCTCTATCTTCTCCAGGCGCATCCGCCCACATGCAGATACGTCCACATATGAGCAGCCAGTATGAGACTGTTACCCATGCTACACCATGCTTCAAGATAACATTTCATTTATTTGTCATTAGAAATAAGTATTTCACAAGATATAATTACATATTGTTGTTGTGATTAATCACTATGCTTTAATTATGTTCAATTTGTAGCAATAAAAATACATCTGGTATATCAGATATTTACATGGCAATTCATAACAGTAGTAAAATTATAGCCATGAAGTCGCAACGAAAATAATTTTATGGTTGGGGGGGGGGGTCACCACAACATGAGGACCTGTCTGAAAGGGTCGCAGCATTAGGAAGGTGGAGAACCACTGCCCTAACTATGCCCTGAGACATGTTTCACATCTGAATGTGGACCTAATCCTAGGGATGCATCTTCAACCAAACAAGAGACAGTCTGCTGAGTGAACACTAACACTGTGAGGTGCATGTTCTTCAGGTTAATCACACAAAATCAATGTGGCAGAACTTCCAACCAAAGTTCTAAAAGCAAGGAAGGACAGGGAAGATGAGCAAATGACCCAGGGTGGAAAAGTAAGTGCGAAGGACTGCCACTCATCTCACAAAACAGAATCTGTACTGACTGCTGAATTGCTCCGTAAAATTTCACTCAAATGTTAAACAAGTAGGCTGAGCCCCGGTGGCGTAGTGGTTGACTGCAGGACTGCGGTTCATTGGCTTGGCGGTTCAAATCTAGCAGCAGTTCTGCAGGAGAAAGGCTGGGTAGCTCCCACGACCACCAGAGGGCAGTGATGCCTCCCCAAAAGAATGTTAAACAAGCAACAAAAAAAGGGGGGGGGGTGTTTATTCTCGAATAGGACACTAATAGAAGACTTTTCTAGCCATCCTGCCCTAAAATAAATTAAAAAAAAAATCTTTACTGCAAAGAATGTGGTAAATGACGAGTAAATTCTAGGAAAATTTGGAGCAGGAAATTACTTTTACACATAGGAGGAGTATAATGTGGGAATATTAAAGGATAGTTTACTCTAATACTAAAAATAAGAGAAGGAAGTAGATGACCCTAAGTACAGAAGAAGTAGCTTAGGTCAGACACACAAAACTAAATAGAACACAGTGTGGAGAAATTCATAGAAAATGCCTATTATGAAAAAAGTGTGTAGGGATCGCAAGGTTGTTTTGGGACATTAAAATAAATGTAGACAGCTTTTTATGTCTAAACAAGATCTAGTTTGAAGCACTACAAAAGATAAGACATCAGTTTTAATAAAGTCTCCATCAGTGTAACATGAGGAAGCAGCCATGTAGCTGGGAAGCAACAAAGCCCACATGGAAGAAGCTCACCAGACTGGATGCTCATGAGGTGTTGATGGGATCAGGTTCCAAACGATCCAGAACAAACAATCATATTGATGCAAATGGTGGGTGGGTGGGGGGGTAGATACCTAAAGCCCATTAGTAGAAAATTGAACCTCCCCTCACACAAGGATCACAAGGAAGTACAAGCCAGCCAGGGTACAGTAGCACCACAAAATACACAACATTCCTCTAGTTCTGTAATGCCATCAGAGCATGCACACTGGTACAGATAAGAGCTCTCGACACAAGTGTATTAGTCCGGATAGACTAGAAAAAACAAATTCATAAATACCAATATGGATATAAGGGAAAGTTTTATATACAAGAGAAATATAACATTGAGAAAGCATCCCAACCCAGTCCAGTCCAAGGTCATAAGTCCGATATTAGCCCATATGTCTGATACCAGTCTATAAAATCTCCTTCCAACTCACGAAGTACGTGTAATGACACCAGGACAATCACAGGCCAGTGGGTACAGTCTTGTGTATCCCTCAGCAGTAGAAGCACCTTGGTGCTGGCAGGGGTCTCCCCATCGCTCCTCATTTCCAGGGCTCAGGGTCCATCAGCAGTATCCATTGGCGGTAGAAGCATTTCAGCACTGGCAGGAGTCTCTCTGTGGCGTCTTCAGCCCCAGAAGTCTGGCTCCATCAGGGCAAGCTGATGTG
The DNA here is from genome assembly GCA_004026705.1 of Nesogale talazaci. NCBI lineage: Eukaryota > Metazoa > Chordata > Mammalia > Afrosoricida > Tenrecidae > Nesogale > Nesogale talazaci. The sequence goes on along the minus strand of PVJH01014972.1, from coordinate 37,061 downwards.
GCTTCTCCTCTGGCTCCTCCAGGTTCCAGGACTCAGGATCTATCAGCATGTCACCATCTTGTCAGTAGACCTATTCCAAGAGACTGAGTTTATAGTCTCTCACCTCCACAGGGGCAATATTGCTAGATTTCCCAGAATTCTCAGAGAGAGCCATGCCCACAAAGAGGTCTCATTGGCTATCTCCAGATTGACAGGCTAACTTCATCCCTACACTCCCAATCATAAAATTAACACCAAGCACATGACCGCCACATAAGGCATCCAGGACAGATAAACAATAATGGGAGCAGAGATAACATGAGGGTAGAGAGAAGGTGAGAGGAGAAAAGTGAAACCACTGCAATAGCTGATGTTCCCTCCTTAGGGGAAATGAACAAGTGATGTGGGTGAAGGGAGACAGCAGCGGTGTAAAATATGAAAATAATAACAATTTATAATTTAGCAGGGGTCCAAGGACTCAAACAGAAAGAAAAGATTCTGAAGCATTTCTTGAAAAAACAGGTGATGAAATGTGGCTTTACCAATACAAGCCTGAAGACAAAGCTCAATCAAAGCAATGGCTTATAGAAAGTAGCTCAGTCAAAGCAAAAACTCAAGAGCCAAAGACCCTAACAAGAGTTTCTGGGGGTACGCAAGGCATTTTTTTCTTGCTGAGTTTCTAAAGGACCAAAGAACAATAGCCTCTGCTTATTGTAAGAGTATTTTGAGGATGCTAGCCATAGCTGTGGTAGAAACACTCCTGAGAAGCTTCACCAGCGAGTTCTTATGCCTCACAAGAAGGGCCATTTCCCAGGGTTTTGATGGATAATCATTAGGCATCCACCTTAAAAGATCCAATTTGGTTCCTTGTGATTTTTTAAAATTTCTTTTTGTTTCCTACTCTTAAATAACTTTTTTTTGGGGGGGGGGGGAGGCATCACTGCCCTCTGGTGGTCGTGAGAGCTACTCAGCCTTCCTGCTACTGGATTTGAACCGCCAAGCCAGTGAGCCACAGTCCCACACTCAATCACTACACCACAGGAGCTCAGCCCCCTAAATAACTTTTTTTAAAAATCATTTTATTGGGGGCTCATACAACTCTTATCACAATCCATACATCCATCCATTTATCAAGCACAATTGCACATTTGCTGCCATCATCATTCTCAAAATATTCTCTTTCTACTTGAGCCCTAGGTATCAGCTTCAGAGAATGTCTTAAAAAAAAAAAACAACTTTGACCATACAACATAGCCTTAGACAAAGAATAGGACCTTAATAAGATGCTTATTCAAACAAACTGAAATACAAAAGTATCTTTTTTACTATGTCTTGAGGGAGCAGATTTAGAAAACATAGTTATCTTGTTTAAGATAATGCTTAAAACTTACTTGACAGCAAAAAAAAACCCCCACACATAGTATCTGGTAGGAAACAGAAATAAGGGGAAATTTCAAAGCAGAAAGTATTTTTGTCCCCAAGTATCTTGATATGAGTAACTTAGCAAATTCCCATGGACAAGAGCAGTATTGACCAAAGAAGATCAAGCTCCACAGAGGGCATTAGCAACAACAATGGCAACAACAACAAAGGGTCCAGCCCTTGAAGACTGCTCCTTGAAATATTGCAACAAGCTGTGGTGCACTGGACTAGACATCAGCTTATCCCACGAAATCTGGCCGCCAATTATTTGGTTAACTTCCTGGGAACGAGTCAAATTTGAACTCCATCCAAAGAAGGATGACTAACAGAATGCACACTTAATTGTATGCTACCTTTGGATCAGTTGAACGTCAACCACTACTTTTTGGTACAATGCTTCTGTATTCTTTGCATTGTCTTTGAAAGCTTCCTGGGGCATTTAATATTTTACCCAGTTTGAGGCTTCATGTTTTTCCTTGAGTTCTTTCAGCATGGTGAGCGTGTTCTTCCTTTTTGGCTTTCTGGCTCCAGCTCTTTGCACGATTCATCTAGTGATGTCTAAGTGTATAGACTTGTCTTCAGGAATTGCCCTTTAAACTTTCTATTCGGCAATTTTATTTCATCATTTCCTCCATTTGCTTTTAGCTGGTATTTTATATTAAAGAGCAAGTCTTCTGGCATCCACTTTAGTCTTTTCTTTCTCTTTTTAATGCTCTTTTGCTTTCTTTTTAAATTCTGTTTGTGATGTCGCACCACACCTCATTAGGCCTTTGGTGATTAGTGTTCAGCACCTCAAATGGTCCTTGAAATGTTCTCTAATTTAGGTGGGATATGCTCAAGGTAATATTTTGACTCTTGTGGACTTGCTTTAATTTTCCTTAACTTCAACTTTCATATGAGCAATTAACCCACAGACAGTTACTGGTTTCATTTTGGCTGATGATACTGAGCTTCTCCTATTGTTTCTTCCCATTGATGAAGTCAATTTGATTTCTATGTGTTTTATCTAGTGATGTCCAAGTGTATACACATCATTGATAATTAAAAAAAAAAAAGTATAGCTGAGCCCTGGTGGCGTAGTGGTTGTGTGCGGGACTGTGGCCCACGGGGTTGGCGGTTCAAATCCAGCAGCAGCTTTCTAGGAGCAAGGCTGGGTTTCCTACTCCCACCAGGGCAGTGATGCCCACCCTACCCCCACCCTCAAAAAAAGTATATGAAATTGTCATTGATCTTACAAAATTCTGTCATGCTATCTCTAACTTTGTTTCTACCACCAATTCAATATTTTTCAACTAATGAGTCTTCCTACTTCTAGCTTTCAGGTTCCAATTGCCAGTAATTATCGGTGCATCCTAATTACGTGTTTAATGTCTTTCAGACTGACTAAGTTGGTAGAATCCTTCAATTTCTTCATCTCTAGTTTCATTGGTTGGGTGTGTATATTTGAGAAATAGTTGCAGTACCTTTGTAGGAGTTCTTTGTAGATGTATAGATATTATCCTACCACAGTCAATAATGTACTTCAAGATAGATCTTGAAATGTTCTCGATAATGAATGAGGCCACTCCTCTGAAATTTGTCATTCCTACCACTGCAAACCATATGACTGTACAACTCAAAATGGCCTATGCCCATTTCACTTCCCTAATGCCTGAGATATTGACGTTTGTGTCACATTTCATGTGTGAAGACTTCCAATTTTCCTAGACTCATACAACATATGTTTTGTGTTAAAATTTTTAAAAAATGTTTGTACCTTTATCTTCTCATTTTCAGTCAAATTCCATAAGCAAATGAATGTTTAAAAGGTTTTTCTTGGTCCGTGCCATTAAAGTGGATTCTACTTTAAGACCTATAGCTTCTTATAAAACATCTTAGGAGATGTGATAACCGACTAAATTAAAATAAATCCTATAAGCATTATCTTTTGAGGGTTCAAGTACATTGCGATATGGTGTGAGGGCAGGTACTGGATGGGGCGGGGGTATCACTCTCAGCATCAACCATCCGGAGTCAATTTCTGGGAGGCAGTAATCAGACACTTGGTTCCTTAAGGGTCACCAACTGCCAACTTTTGTTTTTAACCAATTCTAACATTAACAGTCCCTCCCACGTTGCTCTGTATTTCTCTGCTGTATTCAATAATCCCTTGCAATGGCTTCAAAGAACTCACAGGCCATACTCATGATTAGGAGGTCTCTTGAGAAAGTAATAAGTTATAGAATTCAGGTCCAGGATACAGTTCCTAGATCTGGCTTAAAAAAAAAAAAAAAAAGGAATGCAGAAATAGCTAATGAGACAATCAGGATGTTTTCACATACTGAGAAAAACTAGAACAAAATTGAAACCTTCCATCTAAGGTTTAAACAAAAGTACATCATTTTATACAAAGTAGCACAGAAGTACCAGAGGTTTTGGTTTAACATTCTTTATTTGCTCAAGGTCAGATAAGATTTCCTGAAATAAAAGCAGTCCAGTTTGTTCAGTTGTTTATAAAATACTGAAAAGCAAAATTTACTATTTTAACCCATCTCAAGGTACACAATGTAATACCTTCCAGTAAAGTACGTTTACAATGTCATTCAATCATCAGCCACTATTTAGTTCCAGAGCATTTTAATCATCCCCAAAACAAAGTCTATACTCATTATGAAGCTGTTGCACCATACACTTCCTAGGTCCTAGCAACCAAGTATGTGCTTTGTCTCTACGATTGAATACATGATATTCTGTGCCTCCCATCACCACCCTACGCCACAAGGTGCATCATGTTATAGCACGTATCAGTACTAGCAGTTGAGTAATATTCAACTGTGTGGATATCTTAACACAGGGAGTGGGGTGGGGTGGGGGCCCAGGTTGCTCATTGGTTGCTTTGTTTTTTGGCACATACAGGCATGTCCTCTGAAACTTTCAGAGAAGACAAGCTTTACATACAAACAGGCTTCCCCCAGGCAAAAAGGAAAGGAAAGATAAAAAGTCAGGAGTCATCACAATTGTCTTAGTTATCTACTGTTGCTAAAAAAAGAAATACCACAAGTATGTCATTTTAGCAAACATTCATTTTTTTCACGGTTTAAGAGGCTAAAGGATAGAGTACAGGTTGATTGCTTTATTAGAAGACTCTGTATATAGTGTGTATGTGTGTACGCACACATGATTTATTTAATGAAGGAAGGTTCTTGTCTCTCTTTTCAGTCTAAATTCCTTTAACCTTTGGTGACCCTTAAGGGTCCTATATCTATCTTTCTCCAACTCTGCTCTTTTATAGCTCAAAAGCGATTAGCTTAAAACACAGTCCACATAAATTCTGCCTCCATAACAAAACAAAGAAAATCTATTCTGAAAGAGAATACAAACACAGGTATATGGGTTAAGATTTATAACATATCTCTTGGGGAAAGGAGAGCAATTAAATTTAAAACCATTTAAAAATTTTATATAATAAATCAAGAGCCTACTTGATGTAATAAAAACTAACCTCCTAAATTATATAATATTTTACTTTAGAATAATTTGAAATAGATCTTTTCTAGCTCATATGAGCTTTAATAAAATAAGAGCTATTAAATTAATTTTAAAACTAGAGTTCAAAAGTGACTAAGCCAAACATTTTTTTCTCTTCGTAGTCACAAACCAGTTTATGACCAAACTAAGGAGGTCACATGGTATTGCTTCTAATTTTGGTTCCTTGCAGAGCTTACATAGTGCTAAAGGTGTAACTAATTCGTATGGCAAAGAATTCCATGATCTATATTTTTAAGCAGGTAGAGCTATATGATAAACAACATGAGAGGCACAGCTGTGGCTATTTCTTAAACATAGCTAAACACCTCACAAGACTGGTTTCTGGATTTCAACACTAACAATCTTCAAATTGTCTTTTGTGACAACTTAGTCAGTTGAAACTTAGTATAGTTCATAAAGTGTTTATCTCACATCCAAGTTTGGTGAGTGATTTCTAAAAAAGCTTACATCTAGCTGAAAAGCAACAAAGCCCACATGGAAGAAGAACACCAGCCTGTGTACTCACCAGGTGTTGAAGGGATCAGGTATGAGGCATCAGAGAACAAAAAATCAAACCATTGTGAAGGAGAGGGCGTGTGGAGTATGGGCCCCAAACCCTTACCTCCTTACAGAAGGGTTGTGGGGAGAAGACAAGCCAGTCAGGGTTTGTTCAGCAACCATGAAACATACAACTTTCCTCTAGTTGTTTAATGCCTCCTCCCCACCACTATCCTGATATCCCAATTCTACCTTATAAATCCAGCTAAACCAGAGCATGTGCACTGGCACAGATCAGAGCAGGAAACACAGGGAAGCCAGGGCAGATAAACTCTTTAGGAGCAAAAATGTTAGTAGAGAAATTGGGGCCGTGGGGATGGAGGGGAAGGGGAAACCAATCACAATGATCTACATATAACCCCCTCCCTGGGGATGGACAACAGAAAAGTGGGTGAAGGGAGACATCAGAAAGATATAAAATAATAATAATAATAATTTATAAATTATCAAGGCTTTGTGAGGGAGTGGGGCCAGGGAGGGAGAGGAAAAAATGAGGAGCTGATACCAAGGGCTGAAGTAAAAAGCCAATGTTTTGAGAATGATGGTGGCAACGAGTGTACAAATGTGCTTGACACAATGTATGTATGCATGTATTGTGTTAAAAATTGTACAAGTCGCCAATAAGATTATTTTTTTTTAATTTTTTAAGTGATCAACTAAGATACAATTATTGGTCTCTATGCATCTAGAGCAAAAGAGAAATAAATTAAACCAAATACTCAGAGAAGACACTATTCTCATGGAGAATACATCATAGGTTCCCGATGGTGCCGTTATGTGTTGGGTTGCTAACCTCAAAGTACACAGTCCAAAACCACCAGCTGCTTCTTAGGGGAAAGATGGGGCTTTCGTCTCCCATAAAGAGTGACAGTCCCCTGGGACCAATAATGAGAGTAGTAATACCAGGCGGGTCAGGGAAGGTGGGGGAAAAAGAGGGAATGGATCACAATGATCTACATATAACTCCCTTGCAGAGGGGTAGACAACAGAAAAGTGGGTGAAGGGAGATATCAATAAGTGTTAAGACATGAAAAATAATTAAAATTTATAAATTATCTGAGTTCATGAAGGAGGAAGGGAGAGAGGGGGGGAAATGAGGATCTGAAACCAAGGGCTCAAGCAGAAAGAAAATGTTTTGAAAATGATGAAGGCAACAAACGTACAAATGTGCTTGACACAGTGGGTGGATGGAATACGGTAGGAGCTGTGACCAGCTCCCAATAAAATGATTTTTTTTTAAGTTACAGTATTGGAAACTCACAGGGGCAGTTCTACCCTATCTTACAGATTCAATATGGGTAGGAAATACAAACCCCTATACAGAAAAAAAAATTTTTTTGTTTACTCCATGCCCCACTGGCAATTAAAAACATTTCTACTATAGCCCATAACCAGGATAAAGTATAGGAAATCAGCGTCCCCCAAACTGGGAAAAACTCATCTACTCAAACTCAGGCTTTACATTCCAGAACCAGATGATATCCTGCTATTGCTACCAACAATTTTGAGCAGGACTACAATAGATGGAGCCTGATCAAACAAAAGAAAAATGTGGGACAGAACTCATATTCATAGAAAGCCCAGACTTAGTAGACTTGGGAAGACTGAAAGACTCTCCCAGACTATGATCCTGAGATACTCCTCAAACCTTGAACTTAAACTAGCCCCTGAAGTTACTTTTCAGCTAAGTAAGAAAGTGTCTCATGAAGAATGTAACCTGAACAAAATAATAATAACTCATAAATAATCAAGGGTTCATGAAAGAAGGGGGAACGGAGAGGGAGGGAAAAATGAGAAGCTGATTCCAAGGGCTTAAATAGAAAGCAAATGTTTTGTGAATGATGAGGGAAACAAATGCACAAATGTGTGGCTGAGCCCCGGTGGCGTAGTGGTTGTGCCCGGGACTGTGGCCCACTGGGATGGAGGTTCAAATCTAGCAACAAGGCTGGGCCCCCTCCTCCCACCACCAGAGGGCAGTGATGCCCCCAAAAAACAATTGCACAAATGTGCTTGACGTACAATGCATGGATGCATGGATTGAGATAAGAGGTGTATAAAAGGATGATAAAATTATTTAAAATATATAATAAAATAAATATCAACATCGATTTTAAAAAAAGAATATAACCTGAGAGTGCTGTAGTCCTTTGAAAAACCATCTTTAAGTAGGTGGGAAACTAGATCACTGGAAACAGAACAACCAGATTGGAATAAGTGAGAATGTTGACGCATTATGAAAAATGTAACAAGTACACCGAATAATTCATGGACAAATTGTTAAATGGGAATCTAATCTACTGTGTAAACATTCACAGAAACATGTCAAAATATTTTTCAAAGGCAGAGTAAAAGGAGTTTAGAAAAAGTTTTGTAATTTGCTATAGGAAATAAAGTCTATGGATTAAAATTAGATAAAACTGTATCGGAAATTGGTTAAGTAATTTTCAAAAACTAAGGAGCCTAAGTGGTGCCCGGATTGAGTATTCCACACTTAACTAATATGTCAGAGGTTTGAAGTCACGAGCTGAGGGAAAGAGATATGATAGCCTGTTTCCGTAAAGACTGACAGTCTTGGACCCAGCAAGGGCAGTTCTGCACGGTCCTACACAATGATTATGAGTGGGAATAGACCCAACAGCATGGGGTTTGGTTTATGGTGGATTGGGGAGAACTATATCTAATAATTTTCTAATAGTCATTGTTTCTACAACCTCTACTCCTCGCTGCATCTGCGATGGATCGGTGCAGGAAGATGGTATTGGTCACTTGGCAGGAACCCTCTATAAAGCCTAACACATTTTCATACTCCACGCATGAAGAAAACATACACAATAAAGTGTGTTGTTGCATTAAGCAAAAAATTACTGAGATGCAATGAGTTAAATACACACTCACTAAAGTCCTGGGTGAAAAATCTTAATGTTTTCCTGCTTATCTGAAAACTTTTCTTAAGATTTAATTGTCCAGTGATAATAATAACTCGTGAAGAATGTAATAGCAAACAAGAAGGATAATGCATGCAAAATATCAAAAACACAGGTGTTATTCTCTCAAATACCCAGGATGAGTAGCATTCCATAGTCTATGAATTTAAAGAAATCCTTCCAAAATCTAGGCAATCTTTTAAAAGGTTACTTACTTGGCCTTGCTCAAATTAGAAAATCAGAACTAATTAATTAATTGCCTTTTCAAAATGCTGATAACAAAGGACAAGGAGGAGGTGGGGCTGCAAATATTTAATTGAGCTTAATTTTCCTGGTCTAACAAGCAAAGTATCCTCATAAGAGAATTTCATGAATATGAGAGGATTATAAATATTATAAATACTAAAATCTCCTAGAAAATAGGGATTAAAATATCAAATACCCAAGATGTTAATATATAAAGGTGACTAAAAGGATTGCTTACGGCTTTAGAATTTTTCCTAGAGAGTTGGAGGGAAAAAAAAAAAAATCTCGATTTGTCAGAATTTCCCTTCCCACATGGCTAATGATGATGAAAAACAGGAAGCCCTAAGACATGACAGGGTGGAGTGACCTGAGGACAAATAATCTGCCTCCCCCAAAAGCCAATCACTTTTTTTTTTAAGCCAATCACTTAAAACCATTTACAAATTCTCAAGCTTGGATAAAACTTCAGGGTTTTTTGTTCTGTTTTGTTTTGTCCCCACGGTGTATTTCTTTGCAGAAATATTACAAACATTAAAGACCAACTATTTCAAGCACCTGAAAAACAAAGTATTCCCTGGTTGAAAGGAATTAGAATTTCCCCCCATGGGAGTAAGTCCTAACTAAGGTCTGTGTTTGTACAAGCCATTAAGGCCCGACACTGAAGAGAACAGAACACAACAGAATCAGACTGCACACTTATCAAATACATAATTTCTCAATAGAAATACAATTTTTGAACAGACCATCATACAACTCTCATCACAATCTGTACATATATCCGTGGTATGCAAAGCACATTTGTACACTTGTTGTCATCATCATTCTCAAAATAGTATCTTTCCACTTAAACCCCTGGTATCAGCTCCTCATGTTTCCCCTGCTTCCCTCTCCTTCACGAATCCTCGAAAGTTTATAAATTATTATTATTATTTTGTCATATCCTACACTGTACCACGTCTCTATAAGACATTTTAAAATGTCTTTTTAAAAGAGAAATTTAACTACCAATTTGTCTTCTTCAAATAATTAAAATTTGCTAAGCCTGATTTATACTTTCTTACTTTCTTTCTTACCCAAGCAAGTCAGTGCCAAATGGACAGTAAGCTACATTTAAATTCAAATGAAAAGACTACCATGTCCCTAATGACAAGTGCATATGTGCAGAAACAATCTCCATTAATGGCCCCCTCGATTCTGTTTTAGATCTAACATTCCATACACTATACATGCTGCATCACATTTACTGCGTCCAGATCTTACAGAGGAAGCTTGTTTATTACCCAAGTCTTTTAAAATTTCTTGTATCATAGAGACTGGGGAGGAGTGGTTTCAAACATTAAATAGCACCCCCCCCCCCAGGCTAATTTTGGCACAGAGGAAATAACAAACCAAAAATCCAAAGTCACTGACACTGAGTGGATGACGACTGATAACCACCCTACAGGGCAGGAAGACACTGCCCCTGCGGTTTCCGAAACTGCTGACCTCTTTCGGGGAGTGGAAAGCCCATCTTTCCCCAGAGGAGCGGCAGGTGGTTCTGAGGAGCTGTCCTTTCGGATGGCATCCCACTGTGGATCCTCGATGCCACCGGGGCTCGCTTGGCTACAATTATTTAAAGCCCAGTCGACTCGAGTTCCGTGGTGGGCCATAAGAGCAACTCTTTTAGCAAAATTTAAAAAAAAGGTAGTGCCCTATTTTCTGGCTCCTCATGTCCACCTGTGTGTGTCAGAGGAGACGTGACCTCTGCTCCTGAGGGCTTTCCAGGGCTTAGTTTCCTGGAGCAGATCGCCCAACCTCTCTTCTTAACCTAGGGAATCTCTCTTTTTTTGGGGGGTGGGGGGACATCACTGCCCTCTGGTGGTCATGGGAACTACCCAGCCTTGCTCCTGGAGAGCTGCTGCTGGATTTGAACGGCCAAGCCAGTGGGCCGCAGTCCCGCACTCCACCACTACGCCACCGGGGCTCAGCCTCTTGACGGACTCACACTTCCCATCCTTGTAGTCAGCAGCCGAGTATGCTAACCGCTTGTGCCAGCCAAGCAAACTCACAGGGAGTGTGTGGATTCTGACTCACAGTGACCCACAGAGCCGGGTAGAACCGCGCTGTGGGTTCCCGAGCCTGAAAATCTTTACAAGGAGAGAGAGCCTCATCTTTTCCCCGGGGGGCGGCTGGTGGTTCCAGCTGCTGATTGTTCGGTGAGTAGTCCAGGGCGCCACCAAGGCGCCAGGGTCAAAGTGATATTTAAAAACAAAACCCCAAGAAGTTGGAAACAGCCCGAATCCCCATCAGTAGACTAAATAAAGATGTCTGCTGTATACACCCAATGGAATACTAGATGCATCCCTAAAAAAACCCAGTGAAACCATGAAACACCTCAGAATATGGAGGGATCTGGAAAGCATTGTGCTGCGAGAAGTTAGTCAGTCACAAACAGACACGTACTGTATGAGTCCACTGCTGTAAAGATACATGTCAAGGAGAAGAAAAACTCATGCTTGGGGGTCATGTAGAAGGCTAACCCAGGCTGCCAAACAACCCGGTAGAGAACCAGACTAGTGTCTAGGCCCATCCTCTCACGAATGTTTTGAAAACCACTCTGGAAGAGGACTCTGTGTTTCGGCAGGGATCAGCATTTCACCAGCGGTGGAAAGGAACATCATCATTTAGTAGCTGTTGGGCAAAATTGGGATGAGGTCACCCCCCAAAAGCAGCCATTCCTAGCGAGTGATAAGCGATACTGATAGTAAAATCGGGTCAGGAGGGGGGCAGGAATTCTTCGAGAAGGGCTTTCCTGATGGTAGAAAAGCAGGGGGCGGGGGCCGCAACCTCCTAGTGGGGGTTAAATAAAAAAACAAAAACCACATTTCTAATAAGTCTATTCTCATAGCAACCCTATCTGGGGCTTGACGGCTTTGTGAATGTCTACTGGAGCAGACCATTTCATCTTTCTCCCTGAAAGTAGTATTTAGGGACGTTTATTAAATCACAGGAATCAAATTAACAAAGAATGGCACGTGGGATCTCCACAATTTGGTCAGTTGCACCCAGTAGACGCAGAAAGCGTGGTCAGCTCTGAACAAGAGATGGGTTTTGTACTAATTGCCATCCTTGTTGCAGAAACAACTTTAAGTCTGTACCTAGGCAGAACACGAGTGGTTTGACACGAAAACTGCCCCAGCTCCTTTGGTTACTGTCATGTGCCGCCGAGGCAAATTCCTCAAACCGTCACCGCGAGGGCTCCTCTTTGACTCTTATGGAGGTTCCTGGTGGTTTTACAGCCATAAAGCATGCCCTCTTCCTTTCCAAATTTTGCTAAACGATAAGAAACACTGGAATATAGACAAGCACAGTACAGAACTCTCGGCTATACCAGACACTGATTCCAAAAATAACTATAATAGCAGGTAGGTATGCTTACCTGTTGGCAATGAAGTCCAGTCTTCTTTTAGATGCTCAGGTTCTTCCTGCTTACTGCCAATCAATTTAGTTGACAAAGACTACACAATGCCTTGACACACTGTTGACATGCAGATGTAAATGATTGTAACAAGGACACCTCAGGAAATGACTGAGCACTCAACTCATCTTATGACCCATCACAAATGAGCACAGTCATACAAAGAGGAAGAGACTCCTGGAATTCTCTTCCTGCACAACAGCTTTTGTTTCAATATTACTGAACTTCAGGAAAATAAAATTAGACACAAGGTAGGCAGGCATCGCACTGCAATCTCATAGACAAGTGCTGACTTGAAATATGGTTGTTGGAGTAGCCATCTGTTGTAAATGTAAATTACCCACCAGGTTTCTGAGATTTAGGGTGAAAGCAAGGATGTAAAATAATCTCATGTTTAATAAATTGAATTTATTTTATTGGATTCAATAAACTGTATTATTAACCTTAATCCCATATTTTGGATTTAACACATGCACATTCCTGATGAAAACTGAAGTAGAAAGCTTTTCGGAAGCTCACACTTAATGGGAGTGGATTTTCTTTCATCTCCAGTACCTGGGGCCTCAGAAAAATAACGTGTAAAGTTCTCTCCCTTTATTATTCAACCACAAATGAAAGAACTATTAAAACCATTATCAAGAAAGAGAGAAATAGTCATTATAAGCTATTTTGCTTTAACATAAGAAAATATTCATTACTACACAAGAGCAAAATAAGAAAGTATGCCAGTTTCTCTCAGGCTGACTAGGAAACTACCATGGTCCACAGATTCTATGAAATAAGGAAGCATATGTTCAAGTACCTATATTCCCAAGTAAGAAATTCAGAAACAGACTTCTACAGTGAATCATATTCTTCTACAATGAATCATATTCTTCCTCCACTATTATTCTGCTTTAATTTGAAAGTATTTAGGATCCTAGGGCCCTTGGAGAATAGCTAGCATATTTTTTAATCTGTCAAAATGTTTTTTTAAGAGTAAAGGGTCAAGGCAAAATACTTTGTCAGGTGTTTAAACCCTCTGCCATCGAGTCATTCCAAGTCATACAGAACCCTATAGAACAGAGATGAATTGCTTCTGAGGGTTTCTAAGACTGTAGATCTTGACACAGGCAGATAGTCTCATATAGAATTCTCCCTCTCAGCTGCAGCTGATGCACTTGAACCTCTGAGTCTGGGGCTAGCAACCCAGTGCTGAACCCACAATGCCACGCAAAAGTCAATTCCAGAAAACTGTTTATGAATCAACTATAGGAAAAAAAAAAAAACAAAACTAAGGACAATGACTCCTCGGGCTTCTACAACAGATGGTGTTCTAAAAAATATCCAAATAGCCACGAGAAACTTTTTATACCATCCTAATACATTTATAAAGCAAGAAGGGCCCCTCCAGGATACCAATTCATATGAAGTTCATCCGCTGAGAATCTTCTGGTTTCTGTTTTGTTAGGTGATACATTCCTGAGAAGCCTTCTTGGGCATTTAAATACCAAGTTCAATTACCCTCCCAGTAGAGTAAGCAGAAAAGATTGTACATATTTTAAAATAGGGAGTTGAGCACGGGCAGCTTCCTACTTGGGTGGATACTCATGGACACAGTTCTGAGTTTGAGGCTGAACTATTGAAACCACCCTTGAAGAATCGGGCCTTCTGACATTTGCCAATGGCTAAAAAGACTGCCAGATTTTCCATTAGAGCATCCTATTTTTAGTCTCGGCGCTGGTCTTTTAAAATACATCCCACAGTACAATCGGTTTGACTAAGTTTACACAGGGAATAAAATTTGCATCCTACGGTCTAGGCTTTTGGGGGGGGGGGGGTTAAATCAAAGACACAGATTAAAAACTAAGCCAAATATTGACTCGGCGACGTGAAAAGGGGACTCTTTGGCGGCTCTGCACAGCCGAAGTCAGGAGAGAGAGAAGGGGGTGGGATTGCTGCGGGGGAGAAGCAAAATAAAAAGCAAGCGCAAGGGTGGAGAGATGTGGGCAACGGGATAGAAAGGACCCGAGGCAGAGTTGGAAGTCAGGGCTCCTGCGGGAGAATGGCTTCTGGCAGCAGCACCTGTAAGGCGGGGGGAACTGGAAGGAGGCACGGGAATAGGAGATGGACCCAGGGTGGCTGGAAAGCCAGAGAAGGGAGAGGGGGCGAAGGTGAAGGCACCGGCTACACCGAAGGGCAGAGGAGCGCCAGGACGAGGTGGCGCTGCTGGAGGAGGGCAGCGCAAGGGGAGGAGCGAGGGGCTCTCGAAGGGCGATCCACCTCCACCGTGAGCCGGCGGGTCCCCTGCATCCCTCTCTTCCTCTCCTCACCTGGGAATCGGAGGCGACCCGAGGGCTACCGCTGTGCGCCGGCTCGGTTTCCCAGCCTAGTCGTGGACATGGCGGCCGACGAGCTGTCACTGAGCTGGCTCGGGTCTCCCGCGGCTCCGGTGTGGAAGACACCACTTGCCTTCTGGCCCCGCCTTCCTCTGCGCTCCCCTCCCAGCGGGCTAGCCGGCCGGCTGCAGGCCGCCAGCGACCGCGGAGCATAGAGCGCGAGCGGCTAGAGAGGAAGCACGGAGGGCGGACGACCATAGAGTCCACGGCCGCTGGCAATCCGTCGGCGGCCCAGGCGAGGCGGAAGCGGAAGTGAGAGAAAGACAAGCTAGCGTGAGCCTTCGCCTGCGCGGTTTCCGGTGTTTACTTCCGCCTTCCCGAGTCTGGCTGCGAGGGAATGTTGCACGTGGGTGCCCCGCGCGGGGTTCGCCGAATTAGCCACTCGGAGTGATCTGCAGGTCAGAGTTTAGAGAGCAAGGATGTGGGGCCCACGGGCAGGCTCTTGTCCGCGGCTGACCTCTCTCTTGACCAGCTCCGGTCGCTTCTGCATTTGGGGGTCCGGAGTGGGGACGCGGAAGGACTTAGCGAAGACCCCTCGCAGGGCCTTCTCAGACTCCCTCGCGCAGCCGTTACCCTGCCCTGAGGTCGTGGAGTCGTCTTCGAGCGTGCCTAAGTATCGCTTAGACCACAAGCGTTACGTAACTCGCCTGAGATTGGCCGAGACCTTGGCGGAGATCCTGCAGGGAAAACGCAGATCTCCTCCGCTGATACTGGAGTGCAATCCAGGTGAGTCTGGCGTGGATCGCAGGGCCTTGGACGTCAACCAGTTTGGCAGACTTTGTATGTGGCGGGCGCTGCTTGAAACACTGCCCTTTCCCTTAAGCTGCTTGCTTGAAGGGAGTGACCACAGCATGTTCTGTGCTACTAGTGACAAGATGTTTAAGAACCTGATTGCTGCATCCAACAATGTATGCAGCCTCCTAATACTTTGCCGGGTCCCTCGTCCCTTTTGTATTTTGACCGTCTTGTTATATAATATCTGCCCCCTCAAGCAAGTGAACTGCCTCGTCTAGCCTATTAACTGTCACTTGTCTCCCTTACCCTCCTGTCCTTGGTAACCCTCAAAGTCTGCTTCTCGTGGTTTGAAACCCTTTTCTTGATTAACATCGGTGTCATAAATATTGTCCGCCAACTGTCCTATTCTTTAACATTACTCAGTATTCGCTTGTGTGTATATACCAAAGTTTATCCATTCTTCCACAACGAGCGCTTAGGTTTCCATCTCAGTGCCGCAGTTAACATGGTCATCTATCTGTTTATGCTGTGTGCTTTTTTAAAAAAATCATTTCATTGGGGGCTCGGCTCTGTTCTTTATTTCTTTAGATGATACGCAAAGCGGTGGGATTGCTGGGTCATAGGGCTTGTGTATTTCCAATTGCGAGGAAGCGCCATACCACTTTGCACCGGAGTGGGCTGTGCCGTCCCACTGGCGGCGGCTGAAGGCTCCGATGTCTCGGCTTGCTTTCCAGCACGTGTCCTCCTTTTCTCAACTTTGCCATCAGTGCCTGTGTAGTGTCTCATTGCCGTTTGGGTTGCATCTCTTGAGTAACCAAGGATGATGAGTATTTCTTCATGTTTGTGGTCACCTGGTGGCTTTTTTTGGTGAACTGTCTGTTCATATCCTCTTATTTTTTTCTGAGTTATTCATCCCATTGTTGAGTTGTTGTTTTTCTCCAGATTCTAGAGATTACTTCTAGACTCAAATTATTTTCCCAATCTCTTAGTCTTCATAAAAAAAATAACTTATTTTTAGATTTAAAAAAAGTTAAGGGGGCTGAGCCCTGGTGGTGTAGTGCTTGTGTGCGGGACTGCAGCCCATGGGGTTCACAGTTCAAATCCAGCAGCAGCTCTCCAGGAGCAAGGTTGGGCTTCCTACTCCCACCAGGGCAGTGATGCCACAAAAAAAAAAAAAATTAGGGGGAACAAGGACGGAGGGGGAAGGATGAGAAGCTGATATCAAGATCCCAAGTGGAAAAGCAGATATTTGGAGAATGATGATGAAAGCAGGCATGTGAAGGTGCTTGGCACAGTGTATGTAACTATGTATTGTGAAAAGCGATGTATGAGTCTCCAATAAAATGATATAAAAAATTAACTGGGAGTTGATACATGTGTCATTCCATTAGTTCATTCACATTAAGCAGAATGATACAATTGCTATCACAATCAGTTTGCAGACATTCTTTTTCTTCCTGGACTCCTTGACATTATCTACCTCTATACCTGCACCCCACCCCCACTTGCCTGCTACTACTGTACCCACTCCGCCTCTTCTCCCCCAAATTCTTATTCTACTTGCTTTCCCTATAGGTTTATCAATCTTGGGTTTCTTATACCAAAACACAGAAAAACAGCACAGCTTCATGCAGGTGATCTCCAATGATGTAACACCTCTGAGATACATCCTAGTACAAACAAAACAAAAATACAGAACATGTTGAAAGCCAAATCAGGTCCAGCATGCATCAGAGGAGCGGTCAAAGTTTTAACTGTTTAAGTCAGATTTATGCCTTTGATCTTCTGTACTCATCTCTAAAGCACTCTTTTGGTCTTGATGAAATCTTTGATACATGAGTGTTTTATTTTTTAGGAGATCTCAATCATCTATTTTGTCCTGCTATATGTATTTATTTACTTATATTTGTTAGTGTGTTTATGCTATCTTTTTTTGTTTGTTTGTTTTGGGGGCATCACTGCCCTCTGGTGGTGGGAGTAAGAGGCCCAGTCTTTGCTCCTGTGGAGCTGGAATTGAACCTCCATCCCAGTGGGCCGCAGTCCCACGCACAACCACTACGTCACCGGGGCTCAGCCCTATTTATGCTATCTTAAACCCCGAATTTGGTTCTGTCTTCATTGATGATCTTTGTAATCTTAGGGTTTATATTTAGCTCTTTAGTCTGTCTTGAGCGTTGTTGTATATGGAGTGAGGTATAGGTCTTGTATCATTCTTCAAATAGAAATACAATTTTTATAACACCATTGTTCAAAATACTCTCTCTTCCCCTTTTAATGTAGTTCTGCACTTCCTCAAAATTTTGTTGTCCGTCAATGGAGGGGTATATTTCTAAGCTAATT
The DNA here is from genome assembly GCA_004026705.1 of Nesogale talazaci. NCBI lineage: Eukaryota > Metazoa > Chordata > Mammalia > Afrosoricida > Tenrecidae > Nesogale > Nesogale talazaci. Next base: position 19,515 of record PVJH01014972.1, on the reverse strand, counting down.
ATGATGCTCTCTTGGTCTGCATAGCTCTCCATGCATTAGTACCAGACTATTTTGAACACTATAGCTGTATCATGTATTCTGTATTAAGATGTTCTTTTTAGATTTTCTTATCGTCATATCCATTAATTCAGTCACATCAAGCAGAATTGTTGTTCTTTAGTTGTGCATTTGCTTATCCTGGGTCTCTTTCCTTTCCATATAAAGTTCATGATTTGATTTTCCATTTCTTTAAGGAATGGGCTCTAGATTGAAATTATATTTTATATATAGAGAGAGATTGCTTTGAGTAATGTTGACATTTTCACAATAGTAAGGCTTTCTGTCTGGACATGGTATATTCCATTTGTTTAGGTTTCTTTCTCTTTTTTTGGTTTCTTTTTATTGTAATGTTCTGTAGTTTGTTTTTTGCACAAATATTTTGTGTCACTATGTAGGTTTATTTCTCAGCATTTCATCTTTGGGATGATAATTGTAAATATTGTTTTCTTGATTTCTTTTTCAGAGCTCTTTTAGTATACAAGAATCCAACTGAATTTGTGTTACTGAGTCTTTAAATTAGTTTCAACAGTTTTCTTGTAGAGTCTAAGTATAGAACCATATCACCTGCAAGTAGAGTTTAAATTCTCCTCTGCCAATCTGGATTTCTTTTTGTTTGTTTGTTTTTGTTGTCTAACAGCTCACGCTGTTTGACAGTATAATATTGAATAATAGTGATGATAAAGGGCATCTTTGGTTCCCCTTCACAAGAGAGAGGCAAATTTCAGTTTCTCCCCACTGAATTGGTTCCAACTCATAGAAATATTGGTCTGTAATCTCTTCTGGTGAGGTCTTTGCCTGGTTTATGGTATCAAGGCTATGTTTACTTCATGAAATGAATCTGAAAGTTTGCTGTTGCTCTTTTTTAATATTCTGTTATGATTTAACTAGAATTGGTGTTAGCTTGTAGAATCTCCAGTGGCACTGTCTGGTCCTGGACTGTTGTTGTGGTGAGTTTTTCAGTGCCCAGGTCAACGTGTTCTTTTCTCTTCTACATGAGTCAGTGTTAACTTAGGTAGGTAGTAGATATTTAGAAGTCTGTCCATATCTTCTAGGTTTTCACGTTTGTTTTGTGGGAGCTTTTTTACGTCAGTTGTTTCTTTTGTGGTGTTGCCCATTTAATTTCTTACTCACAATAGTTGAATCTTCTCATTTTCTTTTGTTAAATGTACCAGTGATTTGTCATTTTTTAAAATTTAGTTCAAATTACTCAAGCTTCTTTGTGACTGTAGAACCAAATTTGAAAAGAAGCATCATTTTATAACCAGAGAAAATGAAATGAATACTTCTTAAAGTGTGCAAAACACCGTACCAGTTCTCCTTATGCTGCAGTTACTAACGTTCTGCCCTCTCACTGCCATCAGGTCCATGTAGACTTAAGAAGGCCCTATCACAGAGTAGAACTAGCCCTGTGAGTTACTGAGACTAACTTTACGGAAGCAAAAAGCCCAGTTTCTCTCCCTTAGAATGACTGGTGGTTTCTAATTGCTGATTTGACAATTTTGTTAATTCTTTAAATCAATGACTTGTTTTATTAATACTCTCAACTACAGTGGTTCTCAACCTGTGAGTCGTGACCCCTTTGGGGGCCAGTGACCCTGTCACAAGGGTCGCCCGATTCCTAACAGTAGCAAAATGACCGTTAATGAAGTAGCAAAAAATATATATATTTTTTAGTTTTTTAGGCATCACTGCCCTCTGGTGGTGGGAGTAGGAGGCCCAGCCTTTGCTCCTGTGGAGCTGGAATTGAACCTCCGTCCCAGTGGGCCACAGTCCCGCACACAACCACTACACCACCGGGGCTCAGCCCAACACAAATAATTTTATGATTAGGTTGTCACACAACATAGAGGGTCACGGCATTAAAAAGGTTGAGAACCACTGCTCTACTGCCTTTCTGCTTTGTGATTTATTTGTTTCTACCCGAATCTTTATCATTTCTTTGTGGAGTTTCTTTCAAGTTCTGCTTTTCCTTGATTATGGACACCACAACATTTTTAATAGTAGTTGTCACTTTATACAGTATTTTCATGATCATGGTATCTTACCTGCCAGGTAAGTATTATATACAATATTTTTGTAGAAAATTTATACCCTTAGCTCTCACAGTGTCTCCAAAAGAGATGCTAGTCTGAAAAAAGGGGCTGCATGGAAAATAATAATAATTCATAAATTATCAAGCATTGGTGCAGAAGGTGGGGGGAAATGAGGAGCTGATGACAAGGGTTCAAGTAGAAAGCAAATGTTTTGAGAATGAGGATGGCAACAAATGTGCGTGACACAGGGGTGGACGCATGGATGGTGATATGAGTTGCATGAGCTCCCAATAAAAGGGTTTTTTTTAAGTGCTGTGGGTAGAAGGAGGTTTTTTCCCCTTGCAGCTTCTATAACAGGATGCTGAGAACACAAAATGTAAAGACATTTTGAATGATGACTTTATAAAACAACATTTTCTATCATGCAATGTGATTTCCGTTTTGAGTTTGATTTTGTTTTGATGAGTAAGATATCAGGATAGCTTACTACTAAGGGATAGACTAGTGACAAACTTTGTTGGTGTTTTTTGAAAGGTGGTAGAATTTGGTGATTAGAAATATAAGCTTTGGAGTCACTGGCAGAATGGATTCAAACCCAAGTTGTACCTCTTAACAGCTGTGGTACTGGGGATTAGTAACCTGATGAAGCCTCCATGCAAATACATGTCAGAAACTTTGATGTGATATAAAATTAGGCAACACATGCACAGCATCCATTAGGAGTACTATTATTGAAAGAGAATGAATTGTTTCCTTGTCAGTAAACTTTGCTTTCTGTTGTTAACATGTTAGGTCCTGGAATCCTGACCCAGGCATTACTTAAAACTGGTGCCAGAGTGGTTGCCCTTGAAAGTGAAAGAACCTTCATTCCACATTTGGAGGTATAGTTTCATTTATTAAATACATGTCTTATTAGAAGAAATGATTGTTCAGTCATTACCTTTCCAATGGTTTAGGTCTTAGTGGACTTAATCAAATTAAGCACATGATTTGTTGTTATAGAATATCATTTAAGGACTACTGTATAGGACTGAGCCCCGGTGGCGTAGTGGTTGTGTGCGGGACTGCAGCCCACAGGGTTGGTGGTTCAAATCCAGCAGCAGCTCTCCAGGAGCAAGACTGGGCTTCCTATTCCCACCAGAGCAGTGATGCCCTCCCCCCAAAAAAGGACTACTGTATATACTTGAGTATAAGTGGACCCGAATATCAGATGAGGCACTTAATTTTTTTAAGTCATTTTATTGGGGGCTCATACAACTTTTATCATAATCCATACAGCCATCCATTGTATGTAAAGCACATTTGTACATTTGTTGTCATCATCATTCTCAAAACACTTTATTTCTACGTAAATCCTTGTTATTAGTTAGCTCCTCATTTTTCCCCTTCCACCCCGCTGTCATCATCCCTTGATAATTTATAAATTATTATTTTATTATATTGTACACTGTGAGGTACCCAATTTCACCACAAAAACTGCATAAAGATGTGCTGAGAAACTCGTTTTAAAAATTAAAAAGAAAAAAAAAATTGTGAGCCCCAGTGGCGTAGTGGTTGTGCACGGGACTTTGGCCCACTGGAATGGAGGTTCAATTCCAGCAGCAGGCTGCACAGGAGCAAAAGCTGGGCCTCCAGTGAAACCCCAAAAATTAAAAAGAAAAAGAAAAGAAAAACTCATTTTATACATGAGTATATACAGTAGGTCTTAATTACCTTGTTATCCCCAGAGATAGAACAGAGTAGCTATCTAGTGCTTGTTGAATGGAGAACTAAAACATTGAAGGTTCTGATGCTTGCCTTGTAGTTAAAGCTCTGTTACAGATCTAGTCAGGTGATTTTGAATAAGTATATAATTGGTTTCCTCATCTCAGCTATGCTGGTCTACCTCCTTCTGTAAGCTTGCAATCTAAACAGTAATATTAGGTTAACTGGACTATACAAATGTTAGGGTTTTAGAGGCAATAACAGTATAGACAGGGTTCCTAAATGGAAAGCCATCATACAAATGGGTTTTTTAGTAACTACTGCTTCCCTTAGAGGCTACCTTGGGTTGTCGTATGGTGGGTTATGTGTTGGGCTGTTAACTGCAGGGTCAGTACTTCAAACCGAATGGCTGATCCTTGGGGGAAAGACAAGGTTTTCTATTCCATAAAGGTTTATAGCCTCGGAAACCCAAAGGGTCAGTTCTGCTCTGTCCTCTAGGACTGACTCAGTGGAAGTAGACTTGGGTGTGGGTGTGGGGGGTGCTTCTTAAAAACCATACAAAAAATTAAAGGACGGCTACATGGCCAACCAACAGGAGAGATCCATAAATGTGCCAATTCCAAAGAAAGGTGACCCAGCAAAACATGGCCATTACCGATGTCAAAATTTTGCTGAAGGTCATCCAAACACAACAGCAGTAGTATATCAATAAGGAATTGGCAAAAAAAATCAAGCCAAACATCAAATGAAGGATATCATTGCTGATGTGACTTAAAAACAGAGAGTACCAGAAAAATGTTTACTTGTCTTTTATTTGTGCAAGGACACTAGACTGTGTGGGTCTTAATAGTCTATGGATAACATCACAAAGAATGAGAATTCCAGAATATATAATTGTGCCTATGAGAAACCAAGAGGTAGTTATTGAAACAGAACAAGGGGATACAGCATAGTTTAAAATCCGGAAAGGTGTACAGCCGGACTGTATCCTTTCACCCTTTGTAACCTTGATGCTGACAGATGATCCGAGAAACTAGGCTATATGAGGAAGAATGTCATCTCCAAACTGGGAGAAGGTTCATTAATATGCAGATGTTACTGCATTGTTTCTTGAAAGCAAAGAGAACTTGAAACACTGGTGATGATCAGAGCTAGGGCCTTCAGTATGGATTAAAACTCCGTGTACAGAAAGTAAAAGTCCTCACAACTGGGCCAGTAAGCAACATCATGTAAACAGAAAGATTGTGGAAGTGTCAAGGAATTTATTTTACTTGGATCCCATAGAAGCCGAAGTCAAATCACTTAACATTGCATTGAGCAAGTCTTCCTGCATGAGACCTCTTTTAACATGATAAAGAGCCAAAAAGACACGCTGAGAACTAGGAGTGCTTGATCCATGCCATGGCATTTTCAGTCACCTCACAATGCTGTGAAAGCTGGACGATGAATTAGGAAAAGGCTGGAGAAGAATCGATACCCTTGAGTTACGTGTTGGTGAGGAGTGACAAAAGTATCATGGACTGCCAGAAGAGCAAACAAGTGTTTTAGAATAAGTACAGCCAGAATGCTCTTTAGAAGGGAAGATGGTGAGACTGTATCTAATAACCTTGGATAAAAGTCCCCGGAGAAGGACCTCATGCTTGGTTTAAAAAGAAGCTAGGAAGACAGTCACTGAAATTGATTGACTTGGTGGCCGCAGCAGTGAACTCTAGCACATGATGGCATTGGCAGTGTTTTGTCTTTTTGTACATGGGGCTGCAATGCTTCAGAACCAGCTCAAGGACACATAAGAGTAACAACAAAACCCAACAGCAATACCAACAAATAAAAAGGGAAATTTACAGGACAGCTTTAAAAAAGCAACAAAAAGTAATTAGTTGCCTTCTAGTCAGTTCAGATGCATAGTCACTCTATGGGTGCAGTGCAGTGAATGACTTCTGATTTGTCTATGGCTCCCACCAAATGACTTTTCCCTGAGGATCTTGGTAAAAAGGGAAGGAGCAGGTACTGATTGTGTTATACAATTCAGCTATAAATGATGACCATCCTGCTGGATAGATAGATATAAATTGAACCATCTCAGAAGCATGTGGGGAGAATCTCACAACCTGCAAAAGAGAAGCATCAGGAGTGGAGTGCATCCTGCAAAGGAAACCTTCTTGATCAGGAAACAATCTGGCAACTGAACAGCAGCAGAACCAGGCACTGGAACATGAGGCAGCTTTGGGCTTCCCAGCCCACAGAGCAAGTAAAACCGAGCTTTGGGGCAAGAGTTTGGCTTGTGGAATGGATGCCTCTTCGTTATGGTTCGAGAGACCAAATAAGATCACCGACCCAAGTTCTGCAGAACAACAGACAGTTTATTATAACATATAACATAGACAGATTCGAATCTGGGCTACAGCCTTTATTTGGACTGCAGCCCGGAGCATACAAAACTTACATCTTTTATAGGATGAAAGGGGAGGGGGGAGTAAAAGAGGGTCTGGCTGAGGAGGAGATCTCAACTACAAAGGTTTCTGAGTACATTTTAGGGAGGAGGAAGTTTAATCTAAAGAACATTCCTGGGTGGGTGAACACACAATTGAAAATTTTTTCATAGCTGACAAGCTTACAAGCAAAGCAAGCAGTTTAAACGTTTCTTAAAGCCTACAAAATGGCTACTTTCTGGTTCACTTAAGCAGGCTGCTACATAATGCAGAGTTACATGGTTGCGTGAGCGAGAACAAACAGGCTATATACAGAAAAGGGTCAGGTCACAGACGTTACTTTCTGTTCCTGAGTAATCTCTGCTTGTTAGGTTCAACGTTTGTGATCGGCCCTTTTCTTGGGCACAGCCATCTGGCAGTTAATTTTTGACTAGTGCAAGAAGACTATAGCTTTCTGTACTTTTCCATTACTGGCTAAGGCACAAAATGGCGGTCTACCTGGAAAATGGCGTTGTTTTTGCTATGCCTTAGGTTCGACCGTAACACTCTTAATTGAGGTGGAGGGCTGGGCTTGCAGAATTGGAGCTGAACACCTTCAGTCTGAGACTTAGAGAGAAGTGGCATGCCCTTTGCACATATAGTGACAACCTCTAAAGCGCTTTGCAACATTAACCAAGCAGGGCCAAGGCAAGGCCAAAGGCCAGAAAGAGGCCTGTCTGTAAGCACAATAAAGAAGAAACTATCTTGACTGCAAAGTAGTATACTACAAGAATTTTCACCAATTAACTTCTGTAATAAACTCCTTAATTGTGAACTCTTTACCTGCAAGTTCCCCGTGGCTATTGTAATGAATTATTGAACCCGGCAAAATGTAGAGTTCCTTGGAGGGAACGTTAGAATAGGGTTAAGGATGGAAAGTGGAGACATATCTAACCACCGCCACCCCCTGCCTTGGAGTTAGCAGAAGAGATATGTGGTCCGCATACTTGTTCAGCATGACATGGTCAGCTGGAAAATCCTGTGGGGCCATATATGAGTTGAGAATTGACTCCACAGTACCCAACCTGTTTACAAAAATCACATCTTATGACCTTATATTTATTAACAATTTAATAGTATTTCTTTTTTGAGTTGGGTATTCTAGCAGCAGAATTATCAGTTAAATTGCCAGACTACATCCTTGAGTTCCTTTCTAAGGAGTTATATAAAACTCATACTTTTGTTTTAAAAAGAAATACTTAGTCACAATTATTTATCATCTTCCATAGTTTCGAGAAGTTGGCGTCCAGAAGTATAAGTATTTCATAAACGGAACTTAGAGATTTATAAAGGCGGTTGGGACAGAAGAGGAAGCTGGCTTTTGCTCCACAAGGAGTCCTTAGGGTGCAGGGTTCAGCTGCTAACCAAAGGTGGGCCACCAACCACTCTGTGGGAGAAAGATGCGGCAATCTGCTTCCATAAAGATTGCAGTCTCGTAACCCCAAAAGACAGCTTTCTTCTGTTGGAATCCAAATCAGTACAATCAGTAACTTCCCTTACCTTCTCCCCCAGACCCATCAGAAAACAGGTGGTTTGGTAAGAGTGCCAAAGGCTATTGGCTACAAGAGCCATATAAAATAATTCACTACCTGGTTCAGGTCTTTCTCCCAAGGAGCACCTGAGGATTCCACCCTTCCGTTAGTAGTTGAGCACTTAGCTGTACTGCCAAGGCTGCCGTTAGGAAGCATGTTGTGGTTCTCATTTAACGTGTACAGGAGCAGATCACCAGCTTTGTGCTTCCATGGAGTCACCAAATGGCTTTGAACTACCAACCTTTTGGTTAGCAGCCAAGCTCTTAATCACTGGGCCATCAGGCTTCTGTTTTAGTAAGCCTTTGTAATGTTGACTTGGAAATTAACAAAGTAACTTTTATCTTGATCTTGTAAAAGGGCCACATTCGAAATGTATCTACCTTTTGTTTCTGTTGACAGTTTACTGTCCTGTAACACAAGGAGCCCCAGGGAGGCAGGCATCCAGTGTAGCTGCCAACTTCAAGGTTGACAGTTTGGGACTATCAGCCACTTCTAGAAAGCTTCCTTAAAGTCTTAACTTCCTAGAAACCACGATAAGGCAATTCTCATCTCTCCTACCAGGTTTCAGTGAATCAAAATTCACAGCAACAAAGGTGCTTTTTCTATATATTGTCAAGGTCACAACCGTTTATTTAAAAACAACCCCTGTGATTGGAAAGAGGAAATCTGGGTTAGAGAACTTCAGACCCAAGATTTTCTATAAGGATATCAGTAAAAATGTTTTTCTAAGGCTAATCAGCTTCCACAGCATTGAGCACGGTATCTGCTATTGTGATGCAGCCATCAGCCACGTGTGCATTCACATACGTGTCAGAATAAGAGAGCTATCTTTTCAGCCTTACATCCAGGTCTTAAAGGGCAGCCGGCTCACAGCCCAGAATGCTTCTAGCCACCTAATGGCACTCAGTTTCTCCTAAAAACCAAGCTTGCCCAAGAATGATATCTCTGACTCTTTCATTAACTTTATAATCTGTCTTTTGTGGGAAACAGCTGGGAAGAGAGTGGATGCGGACACATTCTCTACATTCATACGTTAAGGAGTCAGGGGCTCCCATGAAAGTCCTTCACGTTCTTGGGTTGGAGAAGCATCCCATTCACCTTCGAAGTAAAAGTTACTCCCCGCGATGGCCCCTGTAGGAACACCCTTTTCAAGGTGCTGCTTGCAAGCACGTGGTCGATACTGATTCACTCGAAGGTAGTTGCTTGCCTGAAAGTTGTCTGTCCAATCAGACCATATTGTCTGCCCCACCCTAACTAGGACACACTCCCTTCTGATAAGGAGCGTAAATTACTTCCCTGGAGAAGAGTTCAAAGACACCTAAGGTCAAGCCAGCTCAGAAATGACCTAGGTTAGGCTGCCATCTTGACTCTAGAATCTGTCCCTTTTATTACATGTGTACCTTCCTTTCACATGTGTGCCTCTTGTACCTCCCCTTCCTATTGCGTGTATCCCCCTGGCGTGCCCCCTCTACTGTTACATGTATGCCGCTGATACCTCCCCTTCCTGTTAGCTATGTGCTTCCTCTGACTTGCATGCCTGAGGTTATATAGTCTGTGAGTCCTTGCATGATTTACCTTGTCTGATGTCTCTTTAATGTACCCCTTAATCTCTCAAGTGCCCCTCAGGGCCAATCGCGATGTGGGACTGAATCCCACGTTCTCCCCTATGAGATTGCTACATTTTTAGCATTTTTAGTTCATGGTGTTGTAAGTGGTAACAAAATACTACTTCTTTTCATATCTGGAGGTACCACACATGCTGCAAGTTGTGTTCCATATCTAACAAGGTGGCCAAGCCCTTGCCTGTAGAGTGCTAACCTGAAGGTGGGCAGTTGGGGGGAGGCAGGCCTGGCGAACTGCTTCTGTGAAACTCTGTACCTCGTGGGCATAGGGGCCACTCCACAGCAGCTGGCAAGAACAATCAGTGTAGCACGACCAAGCCCATTTGAATTATAAAGAGTTTTGATTGCAGCTTGTAGGGTAAAGCATGTCTTATTCTGAAGGTTCCCTGGTAGCATTCGTGGTTATGCATTCGGCTGCAATCTGCCAGGTCAGCAGTTCAAAACCACCTCAGGAGAATATTGGGGCTCTCGACTTTCGAGTTCCAGTCTCTGGAAACTACTCTCGTGCCGTTGGGTTTTCATCAGTGGGTATTGACTCAATGCCAGCAAGTGAGTGCATGCGTGAACTCTTATTTCAGCAGAGAGAGGGCACAGCATTTCAAATCAGACTGAATTCTATCTGCTCCCTCACGCTCTGTGAGTTGGCCTCAACTCCACAGCAGTGAGCTTGGTTTGGTTTGGTCTCTGGCACTTATTAGCCTTCAGACCTCCTGTGTCTTGGTTTCTCTCGTGTGTTCCATAGGAAATTAATACCTACTTGATATTGATGAATTTGAACTGAGATAAACTATAGAATGCAGAATAGAGACTCAAGACTAGTTTCTTTTCCTGTTCCTCTGTTCCTTTGTCTATTTTGTTTTTTAAACCCAAGCACAATCTGGTTGACTCTATATAATCTGAAGTACCCTGCAGCCAGGATTTATGGACATCACAGCACTTGTCATTATCTCAGCTGGGGCTTTGCCCGTTGTGTTCACTTCTCTATTTCCATCCGCCCAGAAGAATGTCTGCTATAGAATGCACCTCAGTAAAGACATGCCGGACACAAGAGTGGGGTCTTGAAATATGCGAATCACCAGGAGAGGAGCAGAATTTAAGGGAATATTATTTTTAATAGGTGTCAGTGCCAGACCAGAAGGAGCCATCCTATTTAAAAGTTTTCAAAATGTACTCAATTTAAATTAAGCATTAACCAAGTGTGCTATTGATGATATTGCTCTTATTTACTAGATTTAGAGATGGAAGAATGTTTATTGGTTGAATTGAAAATTTAGAGTAAAGCTAGATATTTGTATTGATGGCTTAAAGTTGCAATTTTCTATTAAACTAGGATAAGTATCAGAGTTTTCTGTGCTTGAGAACCTCTGTGTACATCAGAAACACTGTCCATTCCAAATTGATTTTGTTATTTGGGTTTTTTAAGTGATACTATACTTAGATCACTCATAATGGTGAATTGATTTTTATTGTCTTTGTTAAATTTTAGAATATAGTTATAGCATTTACATCTGCATTGTGATTTTTTTATTATTATAATAATAATTGTTTTTAATGTAGATTTTTTTTTTTTAATATGTAGAAAATAAACCTGAAAACGCTGAAGCTTCTTAACATTTTATCTTTGTTTCACTTTAGTCCATAAGAGAAAGTCTGCCTGGCCAACTAGATGTGGTCCATTGTGACTTCTTTAAGTTGGATCCTAGAACTGGCGGTCTCGTGAAACCACCCATTTTGACTTCACAGATGCTTTTTCAGCATTTGGGAATACAAGCACTTCCTTGGTCAGCAGGTAATTTTTGTCACCCATTAAAGTTAATGTCTTATGATTTGACAGTTTTTTAAAAGTTTTGGTCGGTAACCTGGTTTTGTTGAAGAGTTTGGGGTATAGTTTACATAATGTGGCCTTTTTCTTAACCTGACAAATAATTAATAGCAGTTCCCCAAAAGTCAAGTTCCATTTCAAGGAAAGATGCTTTCACTTTAAATAAACTAGTTTTCATTGATAAAATTAATGTCGTTTGTTACTTTGGTTTATATTAGTAAAATATGGCCTCATGGGAAAAGTAGAGAACTTTACCCAAATATTTTTGCTTATATTTCTAACAGGTATCCCTTTCAGAGTAATTGGAATCTTCCCAATTAAAAGTGAAAAAAAGGCACTTTGGAAACTTATATATGACCTCTATTCCTGTACTTCTATATTTAAGTATGGACGAGTAGAACTATATATGTTTATTAGTGAAAAGGAATACCAGGTAAGCTATTTAACATATATTTTATAAGTTTTTTGCATTGAAAGTGTTCTATAGTTTTTCTATCGTTCTGAGTTGCCTTAACCTATGTTACTTTGATTTAGGACACATATTGAAGGCCTACTAAGATTGTTTTTTTATTCCTGTAAAGTAGCCTTTGCACTCTCCTTTGGCTCTCCGCAGTCCCTGAATACTGTAAATAGTTCATGCGTTCAGCTGCAAATGGCAAAGATGACAGTTTGATTCCCTCAAAATACTTTGGGGGGAACCTAGCAGTCTGCTTCCAAAAACCAGCCAACGAGAGGATCGTGTGGAGCACGTTTCCATGCTGAGACTAACGTTGGAATTAGCTGAATGGCAGCTAGCTTGTTTGTAATTTTCATTCTCTGTAACATAGACTGTCAGGTTAAGTTACCTAGAGAAGTAAAACAATTGGAATTCTATGTGTATCCATACAGAATGATTAATAGCATGGAAATAGTTTGCATGGTTGTAGTGGCAGGCAAGTTCCAAGTCTGAGTCGGATGACATAGGGGAGGCTTCTCCTGGCTTATGTAACTATAGGGGCTGATGGACCCCGTATAGCAGATCAAGCAACAGGAGCTAGCAGGCTGCTGCCTCAAGTCCAAAGCAATCTTCAAATTGGATAATGAGCTGGAGGCAGGGTTTTGACCCAGCAAAAAACAAGCAAGCTTTTCTATAACCTCTACATATGTGGCCGTATTGCCAAAGTAATTCCATAATGGGGATTTACAGCATTTTAACTGCCAAACCACCAATTCTTGGACCATTCCATTTGCTACAGAACTTTACAGACCTTGATAATCCCTTGAGTGTCACATCTCTTTTTTTCCCAGAATGTTTTTTGTCTTGTTAGCCTACTAATCCAATACAACTTGAGCTGTTTGTTATTATTTGTACATAATACAGTTCAAGACGGACAATGAGGCAGAAAATGAAGGCATAACTTTTTTTTTGGGGGGGGGGGCATCACTGCCATCTGGAGGAAGTAGAAGACCCAGCCTTGCTCCTAGAGAGCTGCTGCGGGATTTGAACTGCCAACTCAGTGGATTGCAGTCCCGCACACAACCATTATGCCACCGGGGCTCAGCCCAAGGGAATAATTCATCCACCCAATCTCAAATAGTGAAAAATTGTGATTGATCTTGGAAGGAGCACAAGGCAATCAGAATCTTAAAACTCTACATGTAAGATATAAATGAGAGAATGAAGGAAAGAAATAAATGCATCTGGTTTCATTGTGCGTGTAGAAAAATGCCCCAGCGGTCCAAGCTGCTTGTGTTTCCCTCTCTTTAGTACCTCACTCAGGGAGGTCACACGCACTCTTCAGGTGTTACTCTATCTGTCCTTCTCCAAAGAGCCTTAGTGACTCACGAGTTAAGCGCTTAACTGCTAAGAGAAAGACCAGAAATTTGAACCCAGCAGTCATTCTGCAGGAAGAAGATATGAGAGTCTGCACCCTTACAGCTGGGACAGTTCTGTTTCAACTTCCACTGTTGCCATGAGTCAGAATGAACTCAGGGGCGATGGGATTGGTTTGTTAACATAAAAACATACTAAATTCTAAAACATACTAAATTCTATTTGTGTTCACTCAGATTTCTATGTATTATTAAGACATTACTATTAAAAGCCAATATTTGATTTTGATTAAATATAATTACATCTGACAGGTAACTCTTATGTTCTTTTTGTTAGAAACTAATGGCAAGACCCAAAAAAACAAACTTGTATCAAGTATTAAGTGTGCTCTGGCAAGTAGCCTGTGACATTAAGCTTCTGCACACGGTGAGTGAAGTTCTCCCGAACTCTAACAGGGAGGCTTGTTGTTTTTCAGTTGGTGTCATTTCTTTGGCCTGTACATAGAAAAAGAGGAAAGAAGACAAGACTAAGTTTACCATTTTCCTAATGATTTAATAAAACTTAAAATGCTAGTTCAAGATAACTGCTGGTACAGTTTTGGGTTTGTCGCAAATATTTATGGTTTTTTTCTCATTAAAATATTGCATATTCATTATAACATGAAACGTGAAAGAAAGAAAGAAAAAATAGGAAGAATTTTTTAAATCATATTAAATTTTACTGAGGGCTAGCACAACTCGTCACAATCCATACAAACATCCCATGTGTCAAGCACCTTTGCACATTTATTGCCATCATCTTTCTCAAAGCATTTTCTTTCTACTGGGGCCCTTGGTGTCAGCTTCTCATTCCCCCCCCCCCTTTCCCACCCTCCCTCCTTCACAAATCTTTGGTAATTTATAAGTTATTACTTTTTTCATGTCTTACATTATCCAATGTCTCCCCTCACCCACTTTTCTATTCTCTGTCCCCCCAGGGAGGGGGTTATATGCAGATCATTGTGATCGGTTTCCCCTTTCAACTCCACCCTCCCGTACCCTCTATGTGAGCATTATATAACTGGTTCTCAACCTTCCTAATGTAGAGACACTTTCATACAGTTCCTCATGTTGTGGTAGACCCCCACCCCCACCATAAAACTATTTTCACTGTTACTTTATGACTAATTTTGCTACTGTTATAATCAGGCGACCCCTGTGAGAAAGGGTCATTCGACCCGCAAAAGGTTCGTGATCCACAGGTTGAGAACCACTGTCTTTTGATGAACCTCTGTGTCCTTTTTCTTTGGCACTATAAGACTTACCTAATAGAAATACAATCAAGTCACATTTTTAGTAGCCATATTATAAAGAAACAGGAGCAATCCATTTGAGTGCTTTCAGTGTGCAATTATAAAAAAATAAGTTGTGTATGTTTTGTTATTTTTTGTTTATACTAGGTCTTTGAAATTCAGTATGTTATGGCATATCTTAATTCAAACTAGAGATAACCGAAGCTAAGTAGTAAAAATAATTATTTGTTTTTTTTAAACTTGTCTGTTCCCCTTTATGTTAGCTATTTCAGTAGATTAGTAGATTAGTATATGTAAAAATGGATGTAAATAGTGCTATACAGGTTATATGAGAGTTCTGAGTTGGTACAAGCAGTTAATACATGCATTCCCACCAGAGGGGCCTCCCTATAGGGTGTTCATGGATGATATTTTTACAAGTAGATCCCCAGGCCTTTCTCTTGAGGAGCCTCTCATTGGATTCCAGTCTCCAGCCTTCGGGTTAATAGCAGTGTCTGTTAACTGTTTGAACAACTCAGAGGCTCCTAAAAGATATAATCATACATATTTTCTGTATCAAAAAGAGAGAGAAGTGTGCTTTTAGCCATATTCCTATTTTGATACTATTCGACTGTATTCATGGATTTACAACAACAGCTATAAATTGAAGCACTTTGACCAAGGACAAATAAATGTTGCTTTCTTTTTTTTTTCTCCTTCCCCCAAGGAACTTGGGTCATCATTTGACTTATATACCCAAAATGGGCAGTTGGAAAAAGCAAATCAAGGGGTAAGAATAAATTTAAAATCTTTCATTTTCTTCCTCTTGCCTTTATTTTCAGGTGTCCTCTTACTACTTTCAGACACTGGTGATTGCTACACAAGATTTTTTTGGGGGGGGGGGGGCATCACTGCCCTCTGGTGGGAGTAGGAACAAGGTTAATGTGAATATCTCTGGCTTATCTTTATTAAAAAATAATTTTATTGGGGGCTCTTACAGCTATTATAACATTAAGTACATCATCTGTATCCAGCACATTTGCACATATGTTGCCACATTCATTTCTAAACATTTTCCACTTGAGCCCTTGGTATAAGTTCTTCTTTCCTCTCCCCCCACCTTTTTTTAATGAATCATGTTACTGGGTACTCATAAAATATATATCTTAATTAAAATCACCCCAGTGCCATCAAGTAGATTCTGACTCAGTAATTTGATATATCTTCCTCCTTTAAATAAATTGAAATTATTTTAGAGGAGAACTGTATTTTTAGGTAGTGTGCAGTGGGTCGCTATAAGTCAGAATCACTTCCATGGCAGTGAAGATTGTCATTTTTGTTTTTTAATATAATGAATGCTTAGTACAGTAATAATCTTAAAAAGAGAATCTCACTTTTAATCTTTTTTAAAATGAAGATCCATTTCAAACTTGGTAAATACAGTAATTTGAATTTTCAACTAATTTCAAAATGAGAATAAAATTTTATGCCTTACTAAAAATTAAAAAAAAATTTAATGTTATTTATGTTGTTGAATTCACCAACAAGTTGGAAACAAAGAGAAAGGAACAGTGTTGGAAAATATAACCTTGGCAACATAAGATGGCACAAGAACTTTGTTACAACACCATGGACTTTACTAGATGAAATACACAGGAATCAAATTTACTATCTGTGGGAAGAGATGAAGTGTAATTATAACGTTTCAAAGACAAGCAAGAAAGGAAGAAGATGTTTAGCATATACATCAAGCTGAAAGAATTGAAAACAGTTCAAACCCTGAGTTTCAATATTGAAGGACTCCATGGGCATAATATTTGAATGACAAATAACACATTTACAGAGATGAAAGGAATTTCCAAGAGGAATTGGATGGTTTTCAACCATATCAAAAGGAAGCATATGGACAAGTATTAAAGGAAGAAATTCAAGCTGAATTGAAGACGTTAGCAAAAACAAGGTGCTAAATGGACAGCATACCAATGGAAATGTTTTATCAAGTTGATGAAGTGCGGTAAGCACTCTCTGGTCTGTAAAAGAAATTGGAAGGGAGCTACCTTGTCAACCAACTGGAAGGTGTTCAGATTTGTGCCCATTCCAAAGAAATGTGACCCAACAATGTGAAAATTGTCGAATAATACTGTTAATATCACAGCAAGTCCTTTTTGCTAGAGATATTAAAAAATGACTGCAGCAGTACAGCAATAGAGAGCTGACAGAAATTCAAGCAAGATTCAGAAGAGGACATAATATGAAAGATACCACTGCTGACTTAAGATTGGCTTTGGCTAAAAGCAGAGGATACCCAAAAAAAAACCTTACTGTTATTTCATTGACATTATAAAAGCATTCAATTGTATGGGTGTCAAGCTATGTACAACATTGTGAAGAAAGGGAATTCCAGAACACTTGATTGTGTGTGTTCCTGGGGAACCTTTACTAAGTGGCAGTTATTGGAACAGAACAAGAAAATGCATGGTTTAAAATTGGAAAGCCTTGCACTAGGGTTGTACCCTTTACCATATGTATGCATTTTGTATACTGAGTACATCATCCAAGGAATTAGATTGTGTTAGCAAGAATGCAGCATCAGGGCTTGAGGAAGGCTTATTAACGTCCACTGACATAGAGATGGCGGAACCTTGCTTGCCAATAGTGAAGAGGACTTGTCCTTATTTCATTCTTCACATACACAGCAAGGACATGCAAGGGGCCTTCAAAAATGCCTTGGAAATTATTTTAAGTAAATTTTCCACAAACTTTGTTAGACCCCTTATATAGGGACTTTCAGGATCTATGGTGATTGCTTCTTCAATCAGTTAGCTTGAATGAATGAATGAATGAATGAATGAATGAGCAAATCAGTAGGCAGGCTCTTGCTGTGTAAGATTTTATGAGTAACAATTTATTTTTTTCTTTTCCAGGAATTATCAGAACTAGTACAGCAAAAGCTGTATTTTATTCGAATGACTCCTCGCAGAAGTTTATTTACAGAAAACTTAACACCTGTAAACTACAATGTATTTTTTTACATGTTAAAGCACTGTTTTGGGAAGCGGAATTCCAAGATAGTAGAACATTTACAGTAAGTAAAAAGAATAAAATTTGGTATAAAAAGCAATTTAATGTACAAATTTTTCTTTGATGTTAAAGGCCTGGTTTTTCACTATGTTTTTTGGTTGCTTTGTTTTGCTTTTCAATTATATTTGTTTTGCATTTGAGGAAACAATTTGGTTAAAATAACTTTCCATAAATAGTATTATCTAGTTACTGGGAAAAGTATTAATTAGTTGCATTTATTATTTACAATATGGTTTTCAGGTGTTTTTCACTATCTTAACAGTAAGGAACAATTTTTCTTTTTTTTTTTTTTTAATCATTTTATTCGGGGCTTGTACAACTCATCACAATCTATACATCCACCCATTGTGTCATACACATTGGTACCTTTGTTGCCCTGAATATTCTCAAAACATTTTCTTTCTACTTAAGCCCTTGATATCATGTCTTACACTGACCGATGTCTCCCTTCACACACTTTTCTGTTGTTATATATAGATCATTGTGTTCTCTCCCCCCACCTTCCCCTTTCTCTCTAGGTATCGCTACTCTCGTTATTGGTTCTCGAGGGGTTTAATCTGTCCTGGATTCCCTGTGTTTCTAGCTCCTATCTGTACCCACGTACATGCTCTGGTCTGTCCATTTTTGTAAAGTAGAATTGGGGTCATGATAGTCGGGGAAAGGAAGCATTAAAGAACTAGAAGACAGTTGTATGTTTCATCAGTGCCCTAATGCACCCTGACTGGCTCGTCTCTTCCTTGTGACCCTTTTGTCAGGGAATGTCCAGTTGTCTACAGATGGGCTTTGGGATTCCACAACCTCCATCATTCACGTTGATATGATTTTTTGTTCTGGGTCTTTGATGCCTGATCATTGAGCTTTATTATAGTTACTTTTATTATCATTATTAATCTCTGGGGGCCCTTTTACAAGTATTTTAACAATACATCATTCAGTTGTAGTAAGCACACTTGTACATATCTTGCCATCAAAATTTCTAAAATATTTCTATCTCCTCAAGCCCTTGATATCAGCTCTTTTTCCCCTCCCTCCTCCACCCTCATGAACCTCTGATCAGTTATATATTATTGTTGTTCTATGTCTTACACTTTCTGTTGTCTCCCTTTACCCACATTCCTGTTACATTTGTTTTATCTTTTTTGAGGGGGGGCATCGCTGCCTCTGGTGGTTGTGAGCTACCCAGTGCTGCTCCTGAGAGCCGCTGCTGGATTTGAACCGCCAAGCCCACAGGCCGCAGTCCCGCACTCAGCCACTTACACCACCGGGCTCAGCCCACATTTGTTTTATCTTTATTAGGATAGAGAACTAAGACTACCTAAACAAAGAACTAGCAGCCTGTCGCTGTCTGGAGGCAAGAGAATCAATGCTCCTCTAGACAGACTACCATCTGCCTTCCTGTTGCCTGTCTTAACCAAAGTAGGAGAGACAAAGCAGTGATAATAACAGACTTGTTGTCTTGTCCTCGACCACATTCCGTGTTTCTACCTAAAGATCTATAAAAATTATAAGCATAGGACTGGTGGTATACATTTCATTCACAAACATGTGTAAATGTAAGTTGTACATTGCAACTTGGCTGCAGCTCATGATCACGCTTAAGTATTGTCAGGGAAAGACAAAATGTTAGAAATCACATTTTCATTCATTTGATTATCAAGTCATATGTCACTCTAGATGCATTCCTTGTTTATCTTATGCTACCTGTGGCAGTGGCAACTTTGAGTAAAATATCAAGCAGATAGGACATAAATATATTAAGTGCTGTAAAGTGTTGAAAGTTTCGTTGGAGTTCTGTGGCTGGAAAGCATGTTTATACTTGTCACATAGATTGCATGCAAAGATAGAAAATATTAGAAGATTTTTTTTTAAATGGGAGTATTTTATTATGGTGGTTTATTCTTACAGTCCGAGGCTATCTTGATGGTTTCTTGCCAAGTTAAATAGTTCCTGTCTTGAAAATTGCCAAAGTTTACACTATTCCTATTTTTTGGACTTAAAAGATTGTAAATCAGCCTAAAATACTGTTGTTGGTGTTGTTTGTTAGTTATAGAAATTGAGTTAATACTATTTTTCTAGGAGATTAAAAGTATAAATAATAGGGCTGAGCCCCGGTGGCGTAGTGGTTGTGTGC